>NJDC01006006.1:103056-120521 GCA_002245475.1 Calephelis virginiensis | reverse complement strand
ATCTATATTGCGCTAGTTGCTACGTCAACTATACTAATAACCAAAGTATATAAGCCACGCATACGACCTTGCGACATATATAATATACTAAATCAGTACATGTGATTTTTTTTAAATCCTATTTATTGTTTACGGGACACGGAAGCCAAAAGAAGCGTTACGAATTTTTTGTCGGTTTGTCTGTTCACTTTTCTCGTAAAAATTACTTAACAGATCTTAACCAACTTTTGGCTAGTAGTACCTTAAAGCTCGGGTCCGCATATAGGTTAGGTTAGATTAAATAAAATTATAATCTAAATGCGAAATGTCAACAGAACGCACGTATGAAGTCTTTGGAACAGCTAGTAAGTATTTAATAAAATACATAATAATATATTTTGTTAATTTATATAAGACGATATTAAATTTGCAACGGAATCCCACCAAGTCCTGGCAAAAGCATAGAAACCTACTTTAGCCATATTTGCCTATATATTCAAGTCATGTTCAATTTTAAAATCCCTTACGGCTGAAGTGCTTTTCCAATTTGACGACACTAAAGCCTTAAGAATGTAATTGTGTTGGGTTTAAAAAGGCTTATTTTAGAGCGTATTTAAGGTTTGAAAGTTAATTTCAAGCCCGAATGAGCTTCAGAGACTGACCTTATCAAAAACTGACGTGTGGAGTCAAATGTTCAAACCAAAATTTATAAATACTAGCGGCCCACCCCGGCTCCGCATGGTTATAAAATATGCACATAAACCTTCCTCTTCAATCACTTTATTTATGAAAAAAACCGCATCAAAATCCGTTGTGTAGTTTTAAAGATATAAGTATACAAAAGGACACAGGGACAGCGGAAGCGACTTTGTTTTATACTATGTAGTGATGAGTTTTGTTTTTATGTGAAAAACCAGAAAAAAAGAAACGCTATACCATTAGTACATGACATTGTCCTATCGCCACTGTTTCAGTCTTTAGTGATTATTATATGATAATACAACGAGCAAGCACTCGGCTTTTCTGATATTAAAAGACAACTATATAGGCCTATATACACCAAGATGTTACATGTACGTCGCTGCCATGTGGCCGAGATATCCAGCTTAATGTCCAAGTCTATCGTTTATCCTGTAGTCTAACTGGCCCAGTTACTGCAATGCAGAGTTTGTAATATCACCTTTTATTTTGTTAATTAAACCCATTTAACACTTTGGCTTCGATTTTGCTACTGTGGCATAAATTCTTTGCTATAGTCAAATCGTTAAATCGGTTACCTACGTGTTTTTATATATTTCCACTAAAACTGTGGTTTTTCTAACTCTTCTATTACCATTAATTGATATACTGACGTATGTTATCCAGTTTTTAATGATTACTGCAGCGGTTCAGATAAAAAAATACTAACTACAAATGAAGACGACAGGAACGTCTGGATTACGAGGATACCAAGATACCAAGATTTTACCTTACGAGAGCACATACCAGCTCACCGTTACAAAAAAGTAAAAGTTTTTTTTTTTACACATACCAGTTCACTGTTACAGATTCTGTTTTTAAACCAACAACTGATAGTGGTACTGGTAACCGGAAGGTAGTGCTTCCATTGAAAGTTCTAGAACACCTCACCAAGATTATTCTGATTATTGAATTTCAATTTTTGCCCAAACCGCTAGTTTTATTTATCCGCCGACCCGATTTCCCCTGCCATTAGTAGTAGTAACTTACCTTTGTTAGGTTCTTGTTTGAATCTTAAACTAGAGAAACAATTATTAATGATCGCCTCGTTAAGATATCGTAGGGATATTCATGCCTAAATCAAACGACATACCGCGAGACTCTGGTTCGATTCCCAACTGGGGAAGACATTTGTGTGATGAACATTTGGATGTCAGCATTTCCAAGTCTGGGTGTTTATCAAAATATGTATTACTATGTAGTAGAATCTTTGACTTACACCCATAACACAGGCATATAATTTGCTTACTTTGGAGTAAGATTCATACAATTTATTTACAAACACTTGTACTTTCCACAAGTTGCTAACAACCAAGGCATCTGTTATATAGCCCTGATGATGCTTGTATAGCGAAACCGATTGACTAAACCATAAAAATAAAAAATAAAATATATTGTGGATAGTAGAAGTGTTTGTAAATAAATTGTATCAAGAATTAAATTCCATCAAGCACCGGCGATAAGAAGTATAGAAACTAGTGTTATATTCAATTTGTGTAATTTGTCCAGGGATATTTATCTATCACCACGTAAACCAAAACTTCTAGTTAAGTTTACATTTGGTTTAAGAAAATACGACCATTTTTCCGAATTTCGTTCAAGAATTAAATGGCATCCCATTCGTCTTTACAGGAATGTTCAAGTGCATTGTCATATTTTGTGTATTTAATTTAGTTCAGATCAGTTTATTTTAAAAAAAAGTTTAAATTTACTTGGATCCAAAGATCGAAATCTTCATTCATGTGGTAATTTGTATTTATTCATTTCCCCGCTTAAGACCAAGTTTTATGTTTCTTCTTTCGCTGTTGTAAAATTATGGAACGATCCGCCTACGCATTTTTGAAGCTTCGAGCCTTTTTGTTTGAATTTATAAGGGACAATTTTTGAATCGTGACCTATCATACTAATAATAAAATAACTACCATAATAAAATAATAAAAATCCATTTGCAATTGACTGAGTAAACGCGTAATAAACACACATAAAAATAAATATAAATTGAAAAAAAAAACTGTTTTTAGTCGCTAAAAATATACAGTACATTGATTTATACAATTTTACTTCATATCAAAATTAGTTTTACGAATATTTATAGAGTTATTTATACATAAATATAGATTAAGAGAGCTAGAGGCAGCCTTGTGAAAGCGAATATCCAAGAAATAATAAAAGAGGAAAGATGAGAAACCCATACTTATCTTTGTCTAAATACTAAGTGATAAAAGTAAGACTGATAGGTTGAGTAATTTGCTAACTCTTTTATCCACTGACACATTTTCGGCTGGTTACTCTACGTTGTATAAAATAACGACTTTATTTTATTTTACCGTTTCTTAATTGTCTCAATTGCTTTGAGACATAACATTCTATGTGTGTCATCATAAAGCAAACAAAGCTTTAAACACCGTGGTGCTAATGTATCAAATTCCATGGTGTATATCGGTAACAATTGCCTCTGTGGTCTAGCGGTCCGGGTGTTGGACTTGACTGCATGAGGTCCCGGGTTCGAATCCCGGGTCGGCCAACATAAAGAAAATTGGATTGAAAATTCCAATTTTCTAATAAAAAAATGTTGGTCGGGATTGGAAATGTGCCCGGTTGGCGATAGGCTTGCCACCTATCCCATTGTGGGACTTAGTGTCTTCCGGCTAGTCGTGGGTGCCTTGGTTGTACCTCTGCCTACCTCTTCAGGGATATGGGCGTGAAGATACTTTTTTTTATATCGGGAAAATGTTATTTGTGAATAATGAAATGATGCTCAAACTTGGCCGTCCATATTTTAGTCCAAGTAAAAACCTAATCTTTTTGTTGAAAAAAATGTTCATACACTAAACATACATACACTCGCTTATATTCATAACTTATATAAGTTTTGACCATCTGATTAAAAAAAATTTTGAAGTTACGGACTTCGAAGTCAATGAACTGTCATGCAAGTTTAAAAAAAAATTCTTATTTCGATAAACACAAAATTTTCAAAAATAAGAATCTTATACATATAAAAGAAAGCCGAGTTTGTTACAACATTTATAACTCGAGATTTGCTGAACCAATTTTTTTATTCGGTTTATTTATTTATAATGGTTTTTTATTCGTTGGATTTGTCTTCGCCCCGAATAGCAAACACCTTGAAAACAAAAAAAAAATTAAAGATGAATCTATTGTGATAGTTAAACCGATTAGGCTGAGAATTAATGGAGAGGTAGCTTAGAACCGGGAAAAGGACGTGTTGCACATTTTATCCCCTACAACAGCGAGGAAACTAGAAAAAACAGCATTTTAATTTTTCCAATACACACTGAACGGGCGGAATGAAGTACGAAAATGTTTACCCCGTGTTGGTCCGGACTCCTTTGCAGAATAGACCATCTGCCTTCCTGCCAGGCAGCTCGTAAAAGGTGAGCATAGGCTTACCGTCACTAGCACCGTGACATCCGACTAGGTGGTAGAGTTTCGCAGCGATTCGCTCGGATTGGTACCACGGCCTTACCTATTCCTGCCGCCATAACATCATGACGTTTTCCGGTTTGGTGGGTAAGGTAGCCGTTAAACTTACTTTTGCTCGAGGCCTGACATCCCGACCTCAAGTTGGCATCGCATCAATACCACCTTTGGTGTCTCTAGGCGGCGTGAATTACTTACCATCACGAAATACGTCTGCTTGTTTGCCTTCCTATATCATAAAAAAAAAGAAAAACGATATTTTAATTTTTCCCATACGACCTGAACGAACGGATCGAAGTTCGACGGAATAGCTAGTCTACAATATATTAACAAATAGTTGTCATTCAAATTTATATTTCCAAAAAGCATAAATAAACCGCCTCTGCGGTGTAGCGGTCCAGTTGTTGGCCTTGACTGCACGAGGTCCCGAGTTCGATTACCAGCTTGGGCAACAAAGTTGGCTTTTTCGAATTTTGTAATAAAAAAACGTTGGTCGGGATTGGATATATGCTCCGTTGGCGATAGGCTTGCCACCTATCATATTGTGGGACTTTTTGTCTTCGGCTAGTCGTGGGTGCCCTGGTTGTGCCGCTGCCTTATATTTCGGGGATATGGGCGTAAAGATACTTAAAAAGCATCAAATACTTTTCAACTGCAGTTAGTACAACGCGATATTCATTGTTTTAAAACTGTTTAATTATTATGAGTGCTTTAATGCTTCGTTCTCGTGTTTCCAAAATGGCCGATCAACTTGAAAAGTGATTAAGTGGGGTTAGAATTTATGGCAATGAAATTTTATACTGATTTACTGCCCGTGTAAATACATACCGTTTAGCGATTGGTTTGTTACCTATCACGTTGTGAAACTTATTTGTGCCTAAGCATATGTGCCCTGGTTGTACCTCTGCCTACCTATACAAACTTAAAGATACTGATTGATTTTATTTTTGATCACAGACTAGATTGTTACATTCTACACCAAAATAGAAATAGAAACCAGATCAGAAGTATTCAGTGGAACGAGGTCTTTTGTAACTGGGTCACATCAATATATATCGAAATCCAAAAGTATAGTAATAAGGGTCCAATTTACAATAGCTGTCGTATTATCCTATTTTCGTACTGGAATCTGATAATATATTGTTATCATACTTCTGGGACTGTAAGGATATTCTGGAATATTCAAATAGAACTAATTTCTGATTTTAAAAATATATAAAATATATAAATAAATGAACTTAAGCTTGCTTTCAATATTTTATTACTGCCCACTTGCTTATGCCACATTAACATTTATAATCTTTCCGTTACAACAAGAAAGAAATTAGCTGACAGATCTACAGGTTTATCTTTAAAACTACGTTATAATCAGTTGTTGCCAAGGGATCCATCCAAAAAAAAGCATTTAATTGAATTATGTCACAAAAATCCTTTTCTACCAGTATTCCAAAAATTATTAGTATCTAATAATAATTCAATGAATAGGAATAGGAATAATGACAGCAATGAGGGGTCTGTTTTGTTTTGATCATTTTTATTTTTGATGGGCATTTAAATAATTTTCACTAAAAATTTGTAAAAAAGTAAGTTTTGGTTGTCTTTTACGAATTTTTAATTATTTTAAGAAATTTTGTGAATATTTATATTATTGATTATTTCTGCGACTATAAATTACCAAAAATAAAAACATCAAATTGTTTATTTGGTTTTATTCATGTGGCCCATCTGGTAGTTGAAATTATAACGTCAACTAGTTAGATAGTGTATAAGTGTCAATGTACACTATTACATATAATAACATATCTTATTATTTGGTCAAACTGCTTATGTAGTTAAAACATTTTTATAATTATGTAAATAGTTCTAAATTTTAAAACACACGTTTCTTTTTAAATTGGCTTGGCTTCCGTAAAAGGGCTTAAGTGAGACGTTGGCCTTTATAGTAGTTTTTAGTATAGGCCTATATACGTAATTACCAAACCTATACATATACAGATAAATCGATATATCTAAAGTGACGAGGTCATCTGTCATAGTTACAGTGCAAAGTTTCACAATAATCAGTAAAAGCATTTAAAAATTATTTCAAATTGAAACTTTGTTAGCCTCTACTGAAAAGTTGTCAATTTGCATATTGGCCTTTTTACATAGGACCCATCAATATTACTTATAAGCAGTTTTTGACAACTTTATAATTCAAGCGTAGTAAAACTTAAAAAACTAGCTCTTCTTTCACAACTACAACTACATCATCATTAAATTTGTCTCAAAAATCACTTGAATTTATGTGGGACCATTTTGAAATAACGACCTCGCAGGGTAAACGCGTAATCTTATATATAAAATTCTCGTGTCACAATGTTAGTCTGCATACTCCTCCGAAACGGCTTGACCGATTCCTCTGAAATTTGGTAAGCATATTGGGTAGGTCTGAGAATCGGCTAACATCTATTTTTCACACCCCTAAATAATAAGGGTGATTCACCCCTATTTTTTTTACTTAAATCACATTAAAAATATAGCAGAACAACGTCTGCCGGGTCAGCTAGTAAACATATAAAAAGAACAACCCCGTTTTGAGTCTCTAAAAATTGTATAATACATTATTTTATATATTTGACTATTTTACTTCATACATTAAAGTTTGTTTTACGAGTATTCATAGAGTTATAATACATAGATTAAGAGAGCTTTAGACAGGTCGGTGAATGCAAATGTCCATTAAATAATAATAGAGGAAAGATGAGAAACCCATACTTATCTTTGTCTAAATACTAAGTGATAAAAGTAAGACAAACAGGTAGAGTATTTTTTTTACTCTTTTATAGACAGACCCACTTTAGGCTAGTTACTCTGTATTTAATACTCTGTATTACGCTGTATAAAATAAAGAATTTGTTTTACTTTGCCGTTTCTTAATTGTCTGAAAACAACCACTTTCATGACATATATGCTGTGTATGCCATAGTTAAGCAAACAAAGCTCTAAAGACTCTGGTTGCTAATGTATCCAATTCCATGGTGTATTATTATACCGGTGACATGTTAATTGTGAAGTATGACATGATGCGCAAACATGGCTGTCATATTTTAGTTCAAGTAAAAATCTAATCTTTTTCTTGAACAAAAAATTTACAGAATCTATACTTGCTATAGTCGGCACTTTGTGGAATTCCATTGTATGCGCATATTTTTTTTAGTTAACACTTGTACTTATCCACAATATACTTTATTTAACACTCTCTGCTACTTTCTAGCCAACGGTTTCACTCCCTACAGCATCATCAGGGCTTTGAAACTAAAGATAAAACAGACTGTTTTAATCTAACGTTACTGACAGTAAGATCCAACCAAATAAGTATTGAACGTTAGATTAAAACAGTCTGTTTTATCTTTAGTTTCAAAGCCCTGATGATGCTGTAGGGAGTGAAACCGTTGGCTAGAAAGTAGCAAAAAGTGTTAAATAAAGTATATTGTGGATAAGTACAAGTGTTAACTACAAAAAAAATGTAAAAAAATTACATACTCTAAACATAATATTCTACTCGCTTATGTTCATATAAATTTTAACTGTCCTACTAAAAAAATGTTTGAAGATGGTTTGAAGATACGAACTTCGAAGTCAACGAACTGTCATGCAAGTGTTTCAAAAATATCGTACTTCGATCGACGCAAATTTTCAAAAGTAAGAATATATATATAAAAGAAAGTCGAGTTTGTTACAACACTTATAACTCGAGATTTGCTGAACCAATATTAATGGTTTTTGATTCGTTGGATTTGTTTTCGCCCCCAATTGCAGAATACACCTTAAACTTTAAAAACAGTAAAAACAAAACAAATTGTGAAAGATGAATCAGTCGTGATAGTTAAACCGATTGGGCTGAAAATTGATGGAGAGTTAGCTAAGTACCGGAAGAAGGACATGTTGCACATTTTATCACTTACAACAAAAACGGCATTTTAATTTTTCCCATACATACTGAACAGGGAATTATTTCCAAAAAGCATAAATAAACCGCCTCTGCAGTCTACCGGTGCAGTTGTTAGCCTTGACTGCACGAAGTCCCGGGTTTGATTCCCGGCTGGAGCAACGAAATTGGGTATTTCAAATTATCTAGTAAAAAAAACGTTGTTCGGGATTGGATATGTACTCGGTTGGGATAGGCTTGCCACCTACAATATTGTGAGACTTTGTGTCTTCGGCTAGTCGTGGGTGCCCTGACTATACCTCTGCCTACCTCTTCTAGGATATGGGCGTGAAGACACTTAAAAAGCATAAAATATTTTTTCAACTGCAATTATTACAACGCGATATTCATTGTTTTAAAGCTATTTAATTATTATGAGTGCTATAACGCTTCGTTCTCGTGTTTCCAAAATGGCCGATGAACTTGAAAAGTGATTAAGTGGGGTTAGATTTTATGGCAATGAAATTTTATACTGATTTAGTGCCCGTTTATGGCCGAAAGTCAACTCACAGCTTTTTCTTAATTAAGTAACCTGGAGAGTTTTATCACCATTATTTCAGTACATACACTCCGTCTGCTACTCATAGTTGAAGATCCGAACCTATATCGACTTACATCGAGCTGATAATTGAATAAAACATATTTTATAGTCAAGTAAGTATATGAGCGATCATATTAAAAGTGGGTTGCCTAAACAAATCCTGGACCGAATATTTTTAATTATTAAAAAAAAGGGTTTTCACATTTCAATTTTTTTTTCAGGCAACCCTACATATCAACATAAATTGTAATAAAAATGTAACAATTGTAATAAAACTAATATATATTGATATATATTTTTTCTACTATCCGATCCCGTGAAAGTAACTGGCATCGACAATTATCTGTTTATACCTATCAATCCAGATAAATAACAGGCAGCCCAACTTCTGTAACTTCGTCTAAAACCTACTTTAGGTCGGGATAAAATCTTAATAGTGCCCAATTATGCCCAAAATTGATTAATCCATTTTTAATATATTTTCTGATATACTAAATTTGCTATAAACTGGTTTCATCCTATTTTCAGCTCGGTGTAGGTTGACTTAACTTTGGATCTTAGACTATCAGAGGCCTCCATCTCGCATAACCACAGATTGCATGATGTTAAAATATTAGAGTCGCCTTTAGATAATAAATAATTTACATAGTACGTTCTCAACCTGCACTGTGATGATAAACAGTAATTGATTTTTTTATGATAATGGAAGGCAAACAAGCAGACGGATTTCCTGATGGTACAGAAATTCACGCCGCCTAGAGTTGTAATGTTGCGTTGCCAACCCAAGGCCAGGATATTAGGTTTACCGGTTATCTTATCCTCCAAACCGGAACACGTCATGACGTTATGGTGGCATGAATAGATAAGGCGGTGGTACCAATCCGAATGAGTCGCTGCAAAACTCTACCACCTAGTAAGATGTCACGGTGCTAGAGACGGTAAGCCTATGCTCGCCTTTTACAAGCTGCCTGGCAGGAAGCAGATGGTCTATTCTGCAAAGGAGCCCGGACCAACACAAGACCAAATTGATATCCATATTCTCATTCATTCACAGTTCATGCTGTACGGTTGTAGAACTCTTTACCTTGTGAAATTCATGGCTGCGAAACTGTTGATTCTTTCAAGACATAACTAAAGGAGCATTTCTTTGCCAAAGCTTAGACTCTCAACGCGTTAATGTAAATTTACTTTATCGCCTCTGTGGGGTAGAGGTTCAGTTGTTGGACTTGACTGCATGAGGTCCCGGTTGGCGATAGGCTTGCCACCTCTCACATTGTGGGAATTAGTGTCTTCGGCTAGTCGTGGGTGTCCTGGTTGTGCCTCTGCCTACCTCATCGAGGATATGGGCGTGAAGATATTTTTTTTATTTATTAAACATAAGTTTAGTTTTGTTTATTTGTTTTTTTATGTTATGTGTGTTAGTTTATTAAATAGTATGTATTTAGTAGTTATTTTATCTGTACACCAGGTCTACTTCTTTCATTTAATACTTTCCTTTTACGGGTTTTCTGGAATAAATTTATTTTTATAAGAGATAAGCTCGCTTTTTTTAATTTGTTGTTTTTTTTAAGTTTAAGTATATCTTGTCATGTATTTTTATTTTAGCACTTGCCCTGTGCTTGGGATAAATTTTCTATAAATTTTAAAGAAAGAAAAAATTTCGCCCCAGACAGGATTTGAACCTGTAACCTTTCGTCTCAAGCTGACGAATGCTCTAACCAATTGAGCTACTGAGGATTCAAGTCCCGTGGCGAAATTTTTAATTCCTTTCTAACCCGAAATTTTTTCTTTCTTTAAAATTTATAGAATATCTTGTAATATCAGTAATGTACCTACAATATGAGTTAATAATAATAATAAACCTCTTATATAAGTTTATTGGTCCTGCCTATCCGTAAATATTACGCTGCCACGATTATATTTATTGACTTTCATTTGTAGATAGGACAACAAACAATACGTAATTTTAAATATTTTTAGTACAAAACAATGTTGCATAGGATTAAAATCCTATCTTTTATACGTACTTTTGTTACCTATCAGTTATCACGTTGTGGAACTTATCTGTGGCTTAGTATATGTGTCCTGGTTGTACATCTACCTACTTCGGGGATTCGAGCTTATAGATACTTAATTAATAGTTCGCTTAGTAAAATTAATCTCAAATTTAATGAATTTTATTTTTGATCACAGGCTAGACTGCTACATTCTATACCAAAATAGAAACAGAAACCAGATTAGAAGTATCCAGAATAGAACGAGCTCTTTTGTAACTGAGTCACATTAATATATATCGAAATCCAAAAGTATGGTAATAAGGGTCCAATTTACAATAGCTGTCGTATTATCCTGTTTTCGTACTGGGATTCTGATAATATATTGTCTTAGAACTTCTGGAATATTCAAATAGAACTAAATCCCTAGAGAAAGGAAACCTATACGCTTCAGTAAGGTTGTAGGCAACTGTCAGTCTTAATATTGAAAAAGGTTTCACTATTATTTAAATAGAGCGAAACTGCAAACAAACTTTGAATTTACTATTATGTCATTTAAGTACACAAAAAATTCAGTATTTGCCTCTATATCACTAAGATTCTGTTTTCAGATCCAGACTTGGTGTCAGTAGGACCATTTTGATAGTACGCTTTTTTAATATAAATATTATTTTGTTTTCGTTTCCGAAATTATGGAGAAGTCGATTAACATACATAAGATATAGGAGTTGAACGTAGTACAAACCAACACTTTTTGGTTGGTTTATATATAATGATATTGGAAGGCAAACAAGCAGAAGGATTTCCTGATGGCAAGAAATCCACGCCGCCTAGAGACCCCAAAGCTGGTGATGGTGCGTTGCCAAACTGAGCAAGTAAAAGCATTTACCCGGCTACCTTATCCTGTAAAGCGGAACGCATCAACGGCAGTCGCTAAAATTATGGCAGCAGGAATATGTAAGGCAGTGGTATCAATCCGGACAAATCGCTGTGAAACTCTTCCACCTAGATAAATGCCACAGTGCTAGTGACGGTATGCTCACCTCTTACGAGCTGCCTGGCAAGAAAGTAGATGGCTCATTCTACAAAGGAGCCCGGACCAACACGGGGAAAGAAAATCTTGACGTAATAAAAATAATTTTACATCCAAAATTAAATCACAAAATTTATAGCAATCCGCTGTTGTCCATAGATATAGATATCTATACACACCTGCATACTATCTTACAAACAGTACGTATTCGTCCGATTTCGGAGCAGCTCGTCTGTACAGTCTACATGCAAACGTCAAGTCCCACCCATACATACACAGTGAAGAAGTCTGCCGAACTGAAACGACGTTTGACGACGTGTTAGGTTTATTTTCGTTACGGAATTTCTTGATTCGGTCGCCGAGATCAAAGCCCGGGATAAAAGCTATGCAATATCTTAAAAAGCAATACAATAGTTTAAAAACAGTCATAGTACCTGTACGCATGTCTGACCAAAGAACGCATAAAGGTCTCAGCACACTATATACTCGTATCAACTCGGAAAGGGATCGTCACCGAGTCGCCTTTCGCCTCGCCGTCAAACAGGCGTCAACTTAACGTATGCACGTAACCAAACAGTATCAGCAGCTCCTGTACATCAACTCGGCTACGGCTAAACGACGATTACGATTACGTTACGATTTCCATTAGTATTTGTTGCGGTATGGACTTTCATAGAAACAATAAAAAACGGCTCGAGACGATACGGTGACGATTCCTTTCCGAGTTGATTGGTGTGCTGAGATCTTAATCACGCTTTGCTGACGTGGTCGCGTAATTGTGTAAAGTGATATGTAGGCCCGTACAGTGGCGATTTATGGCGATACAGAGTTTAACTTTGGACTGGAAAATCTCGATTCGTATACAAAAACCGCACGCCTCACTTACTCGGTATACAATGGCTCCGCATCTCCGTGTGGTAATATTTCAAGGATGAAATCCGCAACAGCGCACACCGCAGCCACAAAATACAAGCTGGTATAAAAGGCTATCTACATGCAAAGTGAGTTCGAATAACGCATATACACCTTTCACTGACACAACATTGTGAACCAATGTTTAAAAAAATACTTCGCTTGCGAGGATATCCGCTTAAGCTTATGTCAACTTTTTTATGCAAAAAGTTGTGTCACGCCTGGTAAGCAGAGACTATCTAGTGCAACGATTCCTACAGATTTGGCTGGCTTCCTTCACTTTGATTGCTATTTTTATCAAACAGTCGACCTATCTTCGGAGATCCGAAGTTGTACTAAATTTGCTATAAAACCGGTTTCATCCTATAACCAGCTCGGTGTAGGTCGACCTAACTTCGGATCTCCGACTATAATACGCGAGAGATTATCATCGTTTGTTTACAACAAATATTTTAGCACATGCCCTGTGCTTGGAATGAATTTCTATGAATTTTTAAAGAAAGAAAAAATTACGCCCCCGACAGAATTAGAATCTATAACCTTTCGTCTTAAGCCGACGAATGCTCTAACCATTTGAGCTACTGAGGATTTAAGTCGCGGGTAGTTAACGCGGTGTACTTTTTATGTGAAAAAAATGGAGTTGTCGATATTATATACTTAATAACGATTAGGTATCTAAACAGTGAGCGGTTTTAAGGTTTATGATTTCTTAAAATAAACGTTTCCTAGATTTACATATTACGATGAACGATTTTGAGTTGAACTAACTTTACATTTGACTCCTGACTTTTCTTGCAAATTTAATTTATTTAATTTTTAAACTTCAATCCTAATCGTTGACTACCACGGTGAGTATCCTGATGACATTGATAACACTTTGATGAAAAATTGCCTCTTTGATAAAAATTTGCTCTTTTTTCTTATTACTGTATTGATAATTACTGTGGTACTTACTATGGTATTGGTTATTAACCTGCCTGTCATTTAGGTAAAAATTTTGAGTATCTTAATCATGGCTTAGTAGACCATAATTCTGTATTATGATAGTTAATGATTACTATTTTGACGACTATTTGGAATAATACGATTATATTGGAATGCATATAAATAAATAGATAAATGTCCCTGGACAAGTTACACAAATTTAATCTAACCCCAAAGTAAGCAAATTATATGCTTGTGTTATGGGTGTTAGTCAACAATTCTAATACATAAAAATACTTAAATAGATACCAGAATAAATTTAATAAACACCCAGACCCTATATATTTATCTATATCCTATATATTTGACTCGCTGTTAGAGCGAACATATTATTAATGTCTAAACAACTTTTTTTGCATAATAGACAAGACATGGTTGTAGCCGGGTTGATTGTTTTGCCGTTTCTACATCAGACTTGCTAGGATTGGAGCGGGTGGTAGCTTTCCGTAGATAATACTACTACAATAATGCTATAAGGTTAAATTTAATCGCACTTTCAAATCATTTGTAATATAAAAATTAATTGTTAAATGTGTTGTTAATCGCGTAGCTTCCAAAAGATTTCACCGATTTGGCTAATTCTTTTTTTGGGTTTTTATGAAGATGAATAACCGGGAAAATTGCAAGGAAAAACAATGCTTCCCATACAAACTAAACAAGTGAAATGAAGTTCGTCTGAACAGCTAGTTTACAATAAATGATAAGGCTTGCTATAAACATAAATAAGTAATTTGATTCAATTAAAAATAATACATAAATTTAATCTATATATTAATACGTAATAACAAAACTTTGGACCCCTTTTCACGAAAATTGCGCCGACGCAAGTGCACAAAATTTGGCACACTTATAGTTTATGTGTAGGAGAAGAGCAAAATGCTAATATTTTTCAATAATAATGTTTATAAAGTACAACAAATCAATAAATAAAACATTACCCTCACTACCATACATTTGACACACATAAACAAATATATTGATGTTGTATATTATATTAAATTTCGTTTATTCCTGGTTCATACACAACAACAAATCAAACAACGAGATACTACTACTTGTTTTTAATGTATAAGTCAAAGATGACAACCTTGGCACGACCGCCAAGTGTAGTTGTCAAAAGCGAGGTCCATACATTTTGTATCAATCTTTATTTAGTGCCATAATGGCACGCGATGCACTGTGGACCCTCCTTACGTATAAACTATGGCAGTGTATGCAGCGCCTCAGACTCTTTCGCCTCTTGCTTTCTATCGCATTGGTCTCGTAGGTTTGGTGAATCCTTACCCTGTTTTGGCGTCAGTATGTGACGAGCCTATCAACCCCACTCTTATTAACGGGTATTGGTATTAGTTTTTGTTATGTTATTAGAAGGCAAACAAGTAGACGGATTTCCTGATGGAAAGAAATTCACGCCGCCTAGAGACACCAAAGATGCTAATGGTTCGTTGCCAACCTAAGGCTAGGATGTTAGGCCTCAAGAAAAAGTAAGTTTACCGGCTACCTTACCCTCCGAATCGGAACACGTCATGATGTTATAGCGGTAGGAAAAGGTAAGGCGGGCGAGTCGCTGCTAAACTCTACTACCTCTTAAAAGTACATCACATTACCTATTATCGTCATAATATCTCTTACACTGTTGTATTTCTTCTCTCGATTCTTCGTCCTCTATTCCTGCTTCTGGGTAGAGCAGAGCGTATCGATGGTAGACTTGCGAAAAACTGAGATAAGACTAGGTTACAAAATTGCAATGCCCTCATAACATTTACAAAATCTATGAGCGATTGCTGTCTCTTAAAATCAGGAACGCCGTTAACATTTTTTTTATAAATAAGTATAATTTTATTATTGATTTATGCATATTATTATTGTTTTTTTCTCTTTTTTTTACAGATTATTTGGAAGTATGATTGTTTTTTTCATATATCTTTTTAAAGGGTTTCTTTACAAATCCCGATGATATCTAAGCTACGGAATCATAGAACGTGTTTTATCCACTTTAAAATGACAATATTAATTGAAACTTTAGACACGTATCAAAACCGAGGTCACGCAATATGAAACATGAAAAGTATTTTATTGTATATAATGTTGTTACGATAAAATAGGCGCAAGAGCCCCTGTATTAAGTAAAAACCTGTGTTACTAAGTCTGCATTTTCGTTATTTTTAAGTTATAGCATAAAGAAACATCAGATATTTACGGAAGTTGATATTACAAGTTCCTTATTCCACCTTCTTTAAGGGAAGTTTTGCCGAAGTAAATACTATATCTTCTTATATATAAAATTCTCGTGTCACAATGTTAGTCTGCATACTCCTCCGAAACGGCTTGACCGATTCCTCTGAAATTTGGTAAGCATATTGGGTAGGTCTGAGAATCGGCTAACATCTATTTCTCACACCCCTAAATAATAAGGGTGATTCACCCCTATTTTTTATACTTAAATCACATTAAAAATATAGCAGAACAACGTCTGCCGGGTCAGCTAGTTTATTTTATAAAAGAGGGCCATGCGAGCAATTTATAACCTAAGCTTAAGAGTTTTCAAAATTTAAAGACATCAATGTTCTAACTGTAACTTTCCAGTACATCTTTCAAAATTTAATATAACTTCAGAAAAAAATATGTTCATTGAAAAAAAATATGATATACATCGTGTGAATGCCTCGTCTCCACAGAATAAGACATTCTTTCACCGGCCAATGCACGAGTGTACGTTTTTACAAAAAAAATCCGATTATATTAAAGACCTTTCATTAAATAATTTAAAAAAATGTATAAAAAAGGTATACCATAGCTAAATATTTATAAGATAAAAGTGATTGGGATTAATTGTTCCTCATATCAATCGCTTCTAAATAATAATATAAAACTACTTAATTTCTATATATAATTTTATAGTATTTTCAGAGATTAGTAAATATAATATATTGTCTTTGGTATTATATAGACTCGTCACAAACGTGCCTCTTGGTTATTTGAAGTAAAAGATTTTCTATTTCTATTTCCTTGTGACTCTAGTTCAATTCTCGACAATAATTCTTAATATAATAAGATATAAATGATTGAAACAAGGCTATTTTGAGGATAACCAAGGTTATCTTAGGGTAATAGAGTCTCCGAAAACTGCGTAGTTGAACGAAGAGAGTAATTAACGAGGAGAATGGTAGACAGGTCTATGGGAGGCCTTGGCACATGATGGCACATGTCTGCTGCTAAGAATTTTTTGTTGAGATAATTATGTGTAAATGAAGCCAATATCAACCAAGATGCTTGTTTTTAGTCTGATTTAATCTTCTTAAAACACTTTTTATTACGATGAAAACTCATTTCCATTTATTACAAAAACAATGACGGCTCAGCCCACCAGACGGATAATCCTGAATTGAGTTTACTTTTGTCTGAAGTATCTCTACAATTCATTCATCAGTTAATCAAGCGGTGAAGTGAACCTAAATATATTTATTCAAAGATTTGGAGGTTTATAAAATAAGCATTTTGGGGGTAAGCTTCTCTAGAATATTCTGAATTCAAATTCTATCGATCACATTTGCACAGGCAAGTTCAGAGAGAAAGTGGAGATAAAAGAAAGTGATGTAAAATAAGAAATGGGATGCTACGTTAGCTGGGTCATACTGAAGGAATGAGATGAAATATTGATAAAACAAATATACAATGCGAATGTAGAAGGATGTAGGTAACCAGGGAGTAAAATCTATGATCTACGATCAAATTGCTCCAGCATTACCGAGGGTGGTATCAAGTCTCTGAATCCGGCGTATTTGTATGAAAGAAGTTATGAATTTTAAAAGAAGCTAAGCAGGTCTGCAAAGATCGTGTTAGTTGGCGCTCTATGTTGCTTGCGTACCC
>NJDC01006006.1:71260-89437 GCA_002245475.1 Calephelis virginiensis | reverse complement strand
TTGTTACTTCTTCACGCATAAACTGCTGAACTGATTTTCACGAAATTTGGTACATACATAGAGGATAACTTAGATAACACATTTGTCCTAAAACAAAGTTCCTGTGGGACCACGCGAGCAACTTCGCGGCCAACAGCTAGTAATTAATAACTCAAGAATCATATTTTGTTAATCATCTTACAAAAACGTCATTAAAATCCATTTATAATTGGAGGATTGATCACATAACAATATAACAAAAACGTATTATAAGGCCGCATTCAGTGACGTCAATTATCTCTTAATCGATAATAAAGTCGACATGTTAGATCGATAGATTAAACGTTAGTTGATATCTCTGAGTGCGACCAATAGAGTGTTAAATTAAGATTTTTCTTCATGTAGATTAAAAATTTTAAAACCGTTTGTACACGTCAAATAAAATGTATCCGAAATTTTAACTGACATTAAATGGCGACCTTACTGAACTAACTATAACCTTTTTTCTTGTGATAAGAAAACAACAAGCTTACAGCTCTATTGATGGTAAAAGAGAAAGATAACCTTGACCTATAGACACCATTGATGGTATAGGTGCGTCGCTTTCTTGTAGCCGAGGTGTAAGGCCCATTGTACAAGTTTTCCGGTTACCCTACCCTCCGGACCGGAACATGTCACTGTCATGATGGCTGCAGGAATAGGTAACGTAATGGATACTTCTTTGCGATATTTAATTCCTTTTTTTTAATTATATTAGAAGGCAAACAAGTAGATGGATTTCCTGTTGGTAAAAAAATTTCGCCGCCTAGAGACACCAAAGGTTGTAATGGTGCGTTGCCAACCTGAGGCCGGGATATTAGGCCTCGAACAAAAGCAAGCTTACCGGCTATCTTATCCTCCAAACTGGAACACGCCATGACGTTATGGCGGCAGGAATAGGTAAGGCGGTGGTACCAATCTGGGTGAGTCGATGCGAAACTCTACCACCTAGTCAGATGTCACGGTGTTAGTGACGGTAAGCCTATGCCCGCCTTTTACAAGCTGCCTGGTAGGAAGGCAGATGGTCTGTTTTGCAAAGGAACCCGGATCAACACGGAGAATTCTATCCCATTTCTAATAAGTTTTAAAATTAATATTTCACATTTAACATTGTGAAACTGAAATTCGTTGCCTTATAACATTAGGGTCCTTATTGGCAATCTTCAAGAAGGCTTTCAAGGAACATTTTAATAAGGAATCGATTAGAACAATGGCACTTTAGTAATAATGATTATATTATTAGAGTTTGATTTTTTATTAATACCAGTAATAAGGTTTTACATTGTACTTAAAGGCACTTAAACTAATTATGCGAGAATAATTGCATTGGTTTATCATTTTTGTGGTCTAATGTTCCGATATTGATCTTGACTACAAGGTCAAGGATTTGATGCCTTTGATAATGGGTATAACAAGTTTTCTAATAATAACACTGTTGCATGAGATTGCATAAGTGTTCAGTGAGATTTGGTACCCCAAACGTTATAGGTTTGCTACCTATTACATTGTGGTATTAAGTATCTTCGGCTATTCATAGGTTCCTTGGAGCTACCTCTAATAACTGCTTCAAGGATATAGGCGTGAATATGTTTTTTCCATTTTGGCTATGGTCGAAGAAATGTCTTTCAAAGATAAGCTTGTCGTTTGAATATTTTTCTCTGCCTTCGACTCTTATGTTTTTTATATAATATGCTAATGTTTTCTCCATTTTTTTGGACTCTTGGATTTTAAATTTATTTTTGGATTTGAAAGTCTAGGTGGTTCAATTGGTACTATGTCTGAACCCGACGAATGAAATATAAAAAGGAAAATTAAAAAAAATACTCTTTTGTGTACTTAGATAACCTACCTATTAAAATAGAAGTCGGTTTCTTGCTGTTTGTCTGCGCTAAAACAACAAACTAATTATGCTCCTATTGCGTGTACAAAAAAAAAATGTGTAAATTGTGCCTCTGCCTACTTCTTTGGGGATATGGGCGTGAAGATACACATACACACACAGAATCTATACTTGCTATCGTCGGCACTTAGTGGAATTTCATTGTGTACACACTTTTTTTGTAGTTAACACTTGTACTTATCCACAATATACTTTATCACTTTTTGTTACTTTCTAGCCAACCGGTTTCACCTTTTACAGCATCATCAGGGCTTCGAAACTAAAGATAAAAAAGACTGTTTCAATTTAACGTTCCATACTTATTTGGTTGGATGTTACTGACGGTACCCACATATAAAAATGTTAACAGTAAATAAACCATAACAAAGTTATACCACAGCAAGACTTTTTCCCCAAAAGTAGGCATTACAGTTAGTTTGAAAAATGACATTGTATTAAAAAAATAAATAAAATTATATGTCAACTTATACAAAAAAAAACAATTTAGAAAACATAAATTGAAAAATATAAATAATAAACATAAATAAACAGACTTAAAAATTAAAAACAGCCCAACATTATTGAACGATCAGTTAGATTGAAATAACTCTCCGCTTCTCAATTTACATTTTTAAATGTTCAAGATAGCACTATTTATTTTAATGATTAATATTTAGATAGATGTTCACAATTAATTTTATTTTCATATTTTTTTGTAATTTATGTCTTATATTAATTTAATTTATTTCTATTTTTAAATCATTTAATTTATTTGTTATTCGTATATTTTTGACAATTTGACTATGATATTCTCATGTATCGATATTCTGACATTTTATATCGTTTGACATCATTTCTATTTTTCAATTCATTTTTTCTAAATTGTTTTTTTCTATAAATTGACATATAATTTTATTTAATTTTAATACAATCCCTATTATCCCTAGTTTTGGGGAAAAAGTCTTGCTGTGGTATAACTTTGTTGTGGTTTGTTTACTGTTAACATTTTTATATGCGGGTACCACATAACAATATTACTCACAGAGAAGAATTGTAACTACATATACAATAATAAATACACAGCTACGAGACAGTGGCGCCCCGTAGGTATAGCAAACGAAAACTACTAGGAATGGGATTCTTTATTTAATATTTGTAATAATAATAATATTTTTCTTATATTTAATATTTAAATACTTTTTAATTTCTTGATAAAAAAAAACAAATTGCCACTAAAATTTAGAAAACACAATATCGTTTATTCAACTTACAAAAAACACTTATAAACGCGAAGGGTACAATAACATTACAATAAGTAGAAATTTTAGAGGCAATTATCAAATAAGGCAATTATGTCATGCAAAGAAAATAACAAGTAAAACAGAAATTGTTTTTTAACAATTTAATTCTAATTTTTTTTAAACATTTCATTAATAGTTTTTGTGTCTGATGCAAATGCAAGAAAACAGTAGGAGCAGGTTAGGAAATCTGTTATAAATCACATTCATGTCTTCATTTGGCGTTTTTGTATGATTGTTTACGGACATTTTAAACAAAATTCACCGATTTCACCATTTTCTAAAAATCACCAGCAGGGTAACCTAAAAAGTTTTATAGTATACTTTATAATACGCCGAACGTCCTTTTGTAAAAAATATAAACACTTGAGACCAGTAAAAACAACGTAATCTTTAAAAATGAATGATGAGGCGAAATCACAACTCACTTAACACAAAATATAGTCTTCTTTCTTTCTTTAGGTTTTGGCCTTCACGTTAGTATTTAGCCATTAGTCAAATAGTTATTTGCATCAAATTTTATAATTATATTAATTAATAATAATTTCAATTCAATTAATTTTAATTAGTCATCAGTCATAAGTCGTCAGTAAGTCATGTCAGGCTCTTGGGTAAAACGGTGGCCTTTTTACACAAGCTCATGTAATGCGTTTTGGCGGCAACGAGGAAATATACGATACGCTAATTTCTTCATGATTATTTCATTTGTGCACTTTTACTGAACAAAATTGTACAAAATGCCGCCAAAATTGACTAATTTCACTCAATATTAACACGAAATTCAATAATTATGAAAAAACTTCGACCATCTTTTCTCTCGATGGCTCCAAAACTCCCAAAATATATTCACGAATCAATTAATGTATATATAACAATGGCGGCTTCGGATTTCAAACAAACTTGCAAGTCTGTGTGACCGGTTAAGTCAAAAAATAATATGAAAAATCAGCAATTACCTAAATAATTGAATAATGAGCTTTTTATTAAAATATAACGAGAATATTATAAATAACAATATTTTAATAACACTTGTATATATCTTAATTTTTTGGTAGTGCAGCCTATAGCAGCACACACACATGCAAACATTTTGTATGTGTTAAGTGCGAAAATACGTCTATACGAGAAAAAGGATCCTGGTGGGTACCGTCATTAACATCCAACCAAATAAGTATTGACCGTTGAATTGAAACAGTCTTTTTTATCTTTAGTTTCGAAGCCCTGATGATGCTGTATAAGGTGAAACCGGTTGGCTAGAAAGTAAAAAAAGTGTTAAATAAAGTATATTGTAAAGTATATTAACTACAAAAAAAAATAGTATACATACACACACAAATTATTTTTTTTATGTTTAAGAAATATATACCTAAAAAGCGGGTAGTTCACTAGACAGAGGTGCCCGATCCCAATTAAAAATTATTGTTATAATTTCAATTTTATTACAGGATACGATTCGGACTATAACTCAGAAGCGAGTGAGGATTATTATGGGAAAATAGAGACCGAAGACCCAATCACTCTCCCACCACCTGTCGAAGTGGTTGAGTTGAAAACTTCCACAACACCACTGGTAGCAAGATATCATCAAACACCGACCTTGAGCAGTGTATCAGAGTATTCAATAGCCAATGGTTTTAATTTAAGAGGTAAGTCAATATATTACATTTGCATTTAATGGATAATAATATTAAAAATTGGAGACTATTCATTTCACTCTCTTTTTTCTATTTGTCCTCCACTTTGATCCGAGTTCTTTTTGTAGAATAGACCTTTTAGCTTACCGTCCCGCAGTTCGGAATTTCAATTTTTAATTAAATTGGAGAATTCATTTTCAAAAAGAGGGTATAAGTTGTCACATAAATTTATAATTTATTGCCCTATTTCACAATATACTAGCTTGAAATATTAGTATAATGTGATAATCAATTTATTAATTACATACAAATTTAATAATATTAATTTAGTATATGGGATTACTTTGAAAGGACCAGCCAAACTTTAATAAATAACAATGCACTTTAAATGTTTTTGCCAAATTGTAATATTTATTTTTATAAATATTCATTTAAATAGTTAGCAAAAATGCTTCACTTTATGTCATCCTATGTCGTGCCTAGTTCGAGTCATGACGTCACTACCCTCAAAATGCGACTGCGGTCGGAGGGAACCAGTTTTATACTTTGCTTACGTTATAATTACGCGTCTTGTATTTTGCGTTGGATAAACATTACCAATTGTTTTTTTTTAAAATTTAGTAAGCAAATTATATGTTATTCCATCTGTATGCCGACGATCTCCAAATCTATACGCACTATACCCTCGTTGAACTTTATAGAGCTATTACTACCATTAACTATGATTTAGTCAGATTTGAAGATTGGAGCAGTTCTTATGGTATTAAGCTTATTGGTAGCCCTGAAATCATCAATAGGATTGATTGGGATAGCCATTCTTCTTGTAACAATAACCTTTCTTGGTCCACACAACTTTAGGAGCTCAGTAAGAAAGTTTACTGTGCCTGGACTTCTCTCAGGCATCTTCGGTTTTTGCTTCCAATTCCTACCAAGACCGTGCTTGCTGAATCCTTGCTTCGATCGATGTTAGATTATGCCGATACTAGATATATAAATCTCACTGTTGACTAAGTGAACAAACTTGAGCGTCTTCAAAATCTCTTAATTGAGTTCACAAAACATGACTTAAATATGATTACATTTCTGGGTTTCTTGCTAAGCTAAAGTAGTTCTCTATCCATCTTCGCCGGAATTTTCATATTCTCTCAATGCTGTACTTCATTTTCTTTATATGCCCCTATGAGAGATTTAAATTTTGCAAAAGTGAGGTAAAATTTCTTAGATCTAGTGATAACCTTTCTCTCCAAGTACCCTGTTGTAATACTAACTATTATAGCAGATCTTCTACTTCGTTATCAGTAAATCTTTGGAACTCTCTCCGTCAGGAAAGCCCCTAATATCAATACGTTTAAAAATATGGTTGTCACTTTCTACGTTTAATCTTACTCGGTTAAAGTAATTTCCTTTTTCTTAAAATAATTCTATTCCAGTTGATATGTGTTACATTTATTTTTCGTGTATTATCAGCACCATCGTGCATAATTTCTTTGATTGTATCTCCTTAACATAAAGTTGCCTGGAAGAGATCACTGTTTTGACGATAAGGCCACCTTTGTGTATAATTTAGTTTTTAAGTTTCTTTAACTGTATTAATTTTTTATGTTTTTTGGTGCAAAATAAAGAGTTGTTCTGTTCTATATGCATGTGTTATGGGTGTGAGTCAATGATACTTATATGTACTATTTACTCAAATAGATACCAGAATTTAATAAACACTAAGACTCGGAAATTCAGACATCTAAATGTTCATCACAAACAATTTTCACTAACAAACTATTCATATTTAATACCTAAATAAAAATAGTAATTATTGCGTTATAGCTATCATTTCAAGCACTGTTTCCGTAGTTAAATCTGAATTAATTCATATTATTTAATAAAAAGTATATAATATATTAGGCATTTCATTAACAAATTGTTCATATTTCATACATATAAAAATAGTAATAATTGTGTTGTACCTGTCATTCACAGGCCGCTTTTGTAGTTAAATCTGAATTTCGTTAATTAATTGTTGAATCATTTTCAATCGCCTCTGTGGTCTAGCGGTTCAGGTGTTGGACTTGACTGCATGAGGTCCCGGGTTCGAATCCTGGGTCGGCCAAAAAAGAAAATTTGAGTTTTCCAATTTTCTCGGGATTGGATATGTGCCCGGTTGGCGATAGGCTTGCCACCTATCACATTGTGAGACTTAGTGTCTCCGGCTAGTCGTGGGTGCCCTGACTGTGCCTCTGCCTACTCCTTCTGGGATATAGGCGTGAAGATACTTTACGTTTACTTTTTTATTTTTATTCAATATCAACTGTTACAATTATAGTGTAAAAGCGACTTTATGTTAATTGGGTCATTACATTGGGTACGGTCATTACGCCCGGACTTGTGAGCAGTCTAAAAATACGATTTTTTCGAAATCAGTTGTGTTACAAAATCTTTAAATCAAAAGAAATCTTTAAATTAATTGGATGTAGTTAAGCAAAAAGGACCCAATCCACATCTAACTAGTTTTGAGATAATTGACTTTGAAGTTTATACATTTCTATTAATACGTATTGGCCGTATATTATATGGGTTGGTATCTAATGATTATACAAATGTCATAGCTTTGTTTATCTGTAGAATCTTTTACTAAACGAAAGTATAAAGCTTTACGATCTCTTTAGTATGTTTCACTCATTTTTTGTGTTCATGTGGGTTGGATCCTTTCTGCTTAACTACGTCCAATTATTAAAAGATTATTCATAAACGTAGAACGATTACAATGAAAACTTGATGTCTTGTTGAAGTTCTGATGGCAAAAACTTCGGCATTGGGATCGGGAAACCCCATCGAATGGTGTTGTAATTCATATTACTGGACGACTAACATCAGTGACAACTAGGTAGAGAATGCTGTACAGGAGCTCAAATAGCATTAATGCCACGGCCTTACGCACCCTGCCGTCATAATTCACCGTAGGAGGCCGTGGGATAGTCTGACGTAGACTTACACACGTGGCATAAGATCCCAGCTATATGATTGCGACGCATGTGTAACATCTGTTTTGCGACGATTAAGCTGTGGTTTATCTTTCAAGTACGGTCACGTATCCTAATCCCTAATTTTAATATTTCGAGTACCATAATCCCGAAAACGTTTGGACATTTTTCATAATCCTATTTTTTCAAACTCCGAAATTTTGTTTGCCATGTAATCACAACTCCGAATTTTATTTGCCCATTTAGGCTAAGAACTCACGGCGCGGTTTTCACATGCACAAATCTACATGCAAAAATTCAAAGCACGTTTCATGCTATCCCGAAAAACTGAATCCTTGTATTTAAAATCTAAAGAGTTGATGTAAAGGTGAATGAAAACCAAGTAAACAAGTAAATGGGCAAGTAAAACAATAACGATTCGGTTCTGGCACTCACCGGCCGTTGCCGGGGCACGCTCGCTTTGCTCGCTCGGCTCGTGCCCTACATTTCGCAGTTTTAAACTAACCTTACTTACTGAGTCGAACTTGACACACAATCAAATAAAAAGATTATGAAAATCTGACAATAGTTTATCTCGCAACGTATTTTTATTTTAGCACTTGCCCTGTGCTTGGGATAGGTTACAGGTTCAAATCCTGTCTGGGGCGAAATTTTTTCTTTCTTTAAAAATTTATAGAAATAGTTTATCTGTTATGTAATGATCAAAATTTGGTAATAGTTTATTTGAAAATTGGTACCATGGGAAACAAAAAAGGATTCTGAGAATCTGATATCTGGATTATGAGTAAATGGCAAACAAAAAGTAACTTTTTTAAAAATTTGGTTTTAGTGCACCTGGAAATTGATTCTTCTGAGAAATTAAAAATGGAATTTTTATAAGTTGTCATTCATTAATCGCGTAATTAATCTGTCATTTAAAAGTTCTCCCAACAATTTTCAAGGTTTTAAGATTCAGGCAACAGAAATTCGAAATTTCAATAAGTTGCCGTCTCGTACAGACAATTCTTGAAGCATTTGTAAAAAAATCCACCTGCTTAGAAACTGATTTATGACATATAAACTGTATCACACTTATTGATTAATCTACAAAAAACTTCTAAGGTAACACAACAAATATACAGTCTAGATGACAACCCTCGCCGTTCCTTTGCCATGATATACAATAAAATGTATAAAATCAATTTAGGTATATTACTAATTTTGCACGCAGGGAAGTGAATATTAAGGTTTTCGTGGAAAAGTGAATATTAACGCTACGTAAACGATATACATATGTTTAACTTTGCGATAAAGTGCGTAACGATATTCTTAGGTAAGTAATAAAGTGAAGCGAGGTGATAAATAAACACAACGTAACAACATTTTCTCTTTCCTTTGAGGTTTCGGATTTATACTTTCCACGTAATAAAATCTGAACGAAGATGTAGAACGTTGAAATTGAAATCTAAGTGAAATTGAGGATCTGTAAGAAACGAATAAAATGTCTTTATGAAATAAAATTAGTGTTTGTATAATAGTAAACATTTATGTACATATTGACCTAACCCCAAACTAAGCAAATTATATGCATATGTTATAGGTTTTAGTGGATAATACCAATGAATCAATCAATCAGATCTGCCAGGATCATAAGATTTAGCACTCGAATTTTTTAGCTTACCTCGTTAGGGAATTTACTTTGAATATGTATGTGTTTGTTATAAATATTTATAAATATTTAACAGTATTTCAAGCCGGCCCATCACTTACAACTATATAAAGCGCAAATTCGGCCTCATATGGAGTACTGTTCTCAACTCTGGGCAGGGGCTCCACAATAACAACTCCTTCCGTTTGACCGCATTCAACGTAGAGCAATTCGAATTGTCAATGACCTGGCAATTACCAATCGGCTTGATTCTTTAGCGTTGCGTAGAGATGTGGGGTCACTCAGTGTTCTCTACCGCATTTATCATGAGGAATGCTCTGAGGAGTTGTTTGGTTTGATTCCAGCCGCTGATTTCCACCTTCGGACATCGCGTCAGAGCTTAAGGTATCATGCCCATCATCTCGATGCGTGGCGGTCTACAACTGTGCGATTTCGAAGACATTTTTTAGCCCGTATAACACCTTTGTGGAATCAGTTACAGAGGGCGGTATTCCCAAACGATTATGACTTAGGAACCTTCAAGAAAAGTGCGTACTCATTCCTTAAAGGTCGGCAAATGTCCGTGGATACACAATTCTGAGTACCCACCAAATGAGTTCATCATTACAGATTACCCGCGTTAACGGGTTAGAAAGGAATTAAAAATTTCGCCACGGGACTTGAATCCTCAGTAGCTCAATTGGTTAGAGCATTCGTCGGCTTGAGACGAAAGGTTACAGGTTCAAATCCTGTCTGGGGCGAAATTTTTTCCGGAATAAGTTTAAAATACACATCCAGCTCTAGAACTGCAGACATCTGAATGTTCCTTACACAAATGCTTGCCCCTGTCGGGAATTGAACTTGAGCCTCGCAAATGATCAAGACGTGGTTAGACGTTATTCTTGCCACTCGACAAACGATAAATAAATATATGATAAATAAATATCCCTGGAAAAGTTACACAAATTGAATTTAACCCCAAAGTAAGCAAATTATATGCTTGTGTTATGGGTGTTAGTCAACGATACTATTACATAGAAATACTCAAATAGATACCAGAATAAATTTAATAAACTCCCAGGCCTGGAAATCCAGGCATAGCTAGCCACTCGACCAACGAGGCGGTCGAATCGATCGATGATGTGGTTCGCTTCATACACACATAATCATATGGCTGTAATTTCTAAAATACAAAGCATATGACTTCAGAAAATGAACAAATCTATAAAGTGCATATAATAAATCAAAAAACATATAAATAGAATTGGCCTACGCTTTAAAAAACGTATAGTACTGTTAAATTATGCGTTTCGGCTATATTTGTCAAGCTTCGGAAATCGGAAGTATTTTAAAGATATCTATATAGAGTTGTTATAATATAATTAAACATTTCGCTTAGATTTAGATTAGGTCAGCCGATTTAAAAATGAAAGTATAAAGTGGTAAAACAGCAAAAAGTGTGAAGCCGAAGCGCATAATTTTAATATAAGTACTATACTTCTATATTGTTATGCAAAGCAATTCGTGCAAAATTATTCCCTAACCAAAGTTAATATTCAAGTTTTCACTTCTGTCGGAACTTCTAGAGATTAACCATTTTTGTCAAGGAAAAAATATTCACTTTATGTTAAAAAGTAAACTGTACATGGATGCCGATGATAAAGAAAAGAAAAGAAAAGATAACGTTTCATATCATTGTGCTAAATAATGAAATTTAGCATCGTTAAACATTTTACAGATAATAAATTATACGTTCACTACCTATTTTGTATATTCCACGCTTATTTATAGCAAATGCTTTACGATATTCCCCGCCGATAAACTGTAGCCTTTTAGAAATGCATTCACCTTTGAGTCCTTTGAGCCGATACTGGTTTTATGTTCCGTTTTCCACATAATAAAATTATAACGAGGTCTTGTGTCGTAAATTCTTTAACGTTTACTGCAAATTTAATTATCATTAAGATGTAAAATCAAACGTAACTGGTTTTTAACCGACAAAAAAGGAGTTTATCAATTTAACTCCGTTTTTTTAATTTTCCCTGTGTTGGTCCGGGCTCCTTTGCAGAATAGACCATCTATCTTCCTGCCAGGCAGCTCGTAAAATGAGAGCATAGCCTTACCGTCACCAACACCGTGACATCTGACTAGGTGGTAGAGTTTCGCAGCGACTCACCCGGATTGGTACCACCGCCTTACATATTTCTGCAGCCATAACGTCATGACGTGTTCCGGTTTGGAGGGTAAAGTAGCTGGTAAACTTACTTTTGCTCGAGGCCTAACATCTCGGCCTCAGGTTGGCAACGCACCATTACCACCTTTGCTGTCTCTAGCCGGCGGGAATTCCTTACCATCAGGAAATGCGTCTGCTTGTTTGCCTTCTAATATCATAAATATTTTTTTTTCTATGTTTATCACGAGGTTACAGACAATAAAACATATTTTGATGTTTTTTTTAAGAAAGGTAGGTTATGATTCGGAGGTGATAATAACATTACAGACGCATTTGCTATGAACATCATTACATTCTTCGAAAGTAAAATAAAGAGTATCTTCACACCCCGATGAGGTAGGCAGAGGCATAACTAGGGCACCCACGACTAGCCGAAGACACTAATTCACATAATGTAATAGGTGGCAAGCATATCGCCATCGGGGCACATATCCAATCCGGGCTAACGTTATTTTTATTAGAAAATTAAAAATACTAATTTGCCCGACCCGGGGATCTAAAGCGGGACCTCTAGAAGTCAAGTCTGACGCCGGACCGCTAGACTATAGAGGCGATAATAAAGTATAATAAAGTTCTTAAAAAACGACAATGAAAAAAGTAACAACATGTTCAATGAAAAATAAAATTAATTTGCAAGCGAAAATTATTACACACCACAGTTCTTTATATTGCTGAGGTCATTTTTATAGAACACACTCATAATAGGAATCCTGGCATTTGACACTCGATACTCTCCGTCTACCTATTACGAGACTTAGCGTAAATATATATGTTCATTATAATATCTTGAATTTATATACTGTAAAATTCAAGAAGACAGTGAACAGCTTCTCTATTACAAGAGACAAAATAATTAGGCACTCAATGCTGCATTATCACTACATGGTATAAAAGTCGCTTCCTCTGTTCCTATGTCCCTTTGTGCGCTTAAATATTTCAAACTACGCAACAGATTTTAATGCGGTTTTTTTAAAAGATAAAGGAATTGAAGAGGAAGGTTTACAGGTATATTTCGTAAGCATGGAAAGCCCCAGCTAGTACTGCATAAGATAATATCTTACAAAAGTAAGGTAATTAAAATACTACAAAAGAAACTACACCTGTTCTTAAAGTACTCAAAAAGGGAGCAGTACTATACAGTTATATTCAACAGTACGTTTTTTTATTGATTTGTTGCGAAATTATTTGACAATATTTTGTTATATATGTTGTTATTTTTGTAATGATATTTTGTTGTTTACTTTTTCGAAAAGTCAATCTCATAACCTAAGATAGGTTCCGAGGTGGTTCTATAAAAAAAATCAACAACCAACTAGCGGTTGCCACTTGTTGATGAAATTTATTTGGGACCATCTCGGAATCATTAATTTCGAATAAAAAATACCGAATTCACGGTACTGAAACTGAAGGCGGTTCATTGCAATTTATAGCGCTTTAATTATTACCATTTTTCTTGAAGCGTAATACATTTTTTTGCCGATCCCTAAAAGAGGAAGTTTTCAATCGTCTGTAGGCATGTTTTTACTGTATGTTTGTTTTACAATTACTCGTAAATAATATTGACTTTGATAATAAGTTTAGAAAGGAAGTTTCGAGGTGTTCGTTTTATCCTACATTCATTTTATAATTTTACGACTACTTTTGAAGCATTGCATCAGAATCATCGCCATTTTGTTCACAGAAGTGGCGTTAGTGGCGTTAGGTGGTGCCAGTGCAGCTGTCGTGCTTCTCATCGTGATGGCTGGAGTGTTCATAGCCCGGAGACGCAAGAATAGCCCCTCCCCAGCTGCTTCTCCGCCGATCCTCGTCTACCCACCTCATGATATTACCACACCATGTTACTTGTAAGTTATTATTTCTTACTTTTAAAAATATAATATTCTAACGGTCTTATTTACAAACTCGGCGTAAATTACGCCAAGGTTCAAACTTGTATTATAGTCTTTATCACAATATAAATATAATATTGACTATAATATTAACTTATTTTTACTCCTTTATTAGTTTATATTTCTTAATAAGACGGTAAGTGTCTGGGTGTAACAACCCCATCGCCGTCTGATTATTTTCATTTACTGGGTAATTCTAGTGTAGTCAGATACAAAGGTGGTAAAGTGTTGTATATAAACTTTCTCAGATTGGTACCATCGCCTTGCTTATTTCTGCCATTATGTTAGCCATTGAAGTATTCTGTGCAGCAGGTAGTGTTAGCCCAAAGAGTATATAAATACTACGTAATAAGAGGCGGGACTTCCATAGATACATAGCAAACCCGAATTTGCCTAAAGTTTACTAGAAAAAGTATAACCCGTATAATTTGAAAGTAAGTCTAACGGCATTCAGATATAAGGCAACTAGTGTCATATGATTTGGGCGAATAAAAAACATAGTAAACTTATTTTTTTTATTTTTTGAAATGAAAGTTGCGCCAAACTGGTGTTAGCCGACTGACTACCACAAGAGTCATATTTCCAAATGATCGCCATAAGATGGCAACGCACTAGTAACATTTATGATGTTCATAGGCAACTCTCGTTACATAAAAAAAAGCCGTGTGCTTTTTTTAAAAAAATAAACAGTGTATCTTCAAGCTCATATCGCCTAAGAGGTAGGCAGAGGCACAACAAGAGTGGCCAAGACAAGAAGAAGAACACCTATCCCATTATCACTTTACTAAGTGCCATAATGGGATAGGTAGCAAACCTATCTGCAACCAGACACATATCCAATCTTGAGTCACATTTTTATGTCGACCGATCCGGGAATCGAATCCGGGACCTCATGTAGTCAAATCCAACACCTAGACGACTAGACCACAGAGGCGATTAATAAATAAAAATATAAAATAAAATGTATCTGAGCTTAAGTATCAAGAAAGTGTGAAATAAAATGAGCATTCTGTAAAAGTTAAGTTCTGTGTAGTTTCTCAGTATTTTAGTGACAAACTTCTGTTACCTACGATAAACAGTTCGCACAGCTTTACCAACACGTGGGAGTAGGTAATTCTGTTACCCCACAGTGTCTGGGGAATTAGTCACATTTAAAGTTTCCAGAATATTGTGACCTTAGAATCGTGGCAGTGGATAAAATTTATTCACTTTCCTGGAACGAAAATAGGATTAAAACTATATATTGTAGTAAGTACTATTTAAATTATGCGCTCCGACTACATTCGTCAAGTTTCAGAAAACAGAATGTATTTTAAAAACATCTATATAGAGTTGTTGTAACATAATTAATCATTTCGCTTAAATTTAGATTAGGTCAGCCAATTTAAAAATAAAAGTTACAAGCATAATTTAAATAGTAGTACTAGTGATGCACCTATAACATGTAGTGTAGGTGCGTTATCTCCTCGCTATACTAGATTTACGGCCAATATTAATAATCAATCCTAATCCAAAACTCGCTGTCCAAGATTGATATTTTGATCCATTTTTATGTAATCGCTTGCCAATAATATATATGTGCACAGGATAAATATGAGAAATAGGCCGGCGGTTACGCTATCTAGATTGCTTGAAATCCATTATATTGACATACATTATTAACATTGGCCGTTAGACCGCCTCGTTGATCGAGAGGCTAGCGTACACGCCTAACTACACCGATCAACCGCGAGGCTCGGATTCGTTTTCCGACGAGGGCAGGTATTGGTGTGATGAACATTTATATGTCTGCCTTTCCGGGTCTGGGTGTTTATCAAATATATTCTAGTATCCATTTAAGTAATTTTAAGTATTAGTAACACCCATAACACAAGCATGTAACTTGCTTACTTTAGGGTTAGGTTCAGTTTGCGTAACTTGTCCAGAGAGTTCTTTATTATTTCTATTATATCGCTGTATTGTGTCTGAGTTGTGCCTATTATACAGGTCTTCATATTATAAATAGAGATTATGACACAGTTGTTGTGGCAGCAGGAATAGTTAAAGCAGTCCACTCGGACTAGTTGCAGTATGCCAGTCTATCTCTCTTTTTGCTACTGACCTATATTTTAACCAGTCCTCGCCTCTTACGAGCTATCTGAGCAATAAGTAGATGGTCTTTTCTTAAAGTGGACCTGGAAATCAAATTAAATATATTTTACCCATTTAACCTTTGCTTGTCTATCAGAGCTACCTGGAAGGAAGTTAAGCGGTGTATTCTACCCGTGAGACCCGGAAAACAATCTATCTTTCAAATTATGGACTTGAACAAAATTTTATATCAGGGTTCAAATGTTTAGTCATAATAGTTTGGGAATAAAGTGACTGTGACATACGGACAGACAGGATTGTCGAGTCTATAAGTGTTACGGTTAGTCGCCTCTGTGGTCTAGCAGTTCAGTTGTTGGACATGACTGCATGAGGTCCCGGGTTCGAATCCTGGGTCGGGCAACAAAAAGAAAATTGGATTTTTCCAATTTTCTAATAAAAAAATGTTTCTCGGGATTGGATATGTGCCCAGTTGGCAATAGGCTTGCCACCTATTACATTGTGGGACTCAGTGTCTTCGGCTAGTCGTTGGTGCCCTGGTTGTTGTACCTTTGCCTCTCCTCGGGGATATGGGCGTGAAGATACTTACTTTTTTTTTCAGGGGTTAGCCTTTTTTTTACGGAACCCTAATTATGACTTACCTTAAAAACATGCTGTATTTAACAAAGCCCATCTATCACTTTCAATTTACGCGTGTTTGTAGTCAAGCCCCCATTTAGATTAAGTGCGGTGAATTACTATCGCTATTTTACCAAGAATTTTCGCCTAATTTTCATAAAGTAGGCGTTTGAATAAATTTTTATGTTATTTGCTAATGTATTATTTCACGACGGGTTGAAATGTAACTAATTATTAGAACTATGACATAATTACTTACTTTTGATGATTTACACTTGAAATGGCCTGGTAATAAAGTGATTAGTTATTCTCACTACAAAACAAAGAACTTGCGTTTTATTTAATAACTCAAAAAAAATATTATTTGTGTACAAAAAAATTAAAAAATTAATTTACTTCACAAAAGTTACATAATATTCGGATGTATGTTTGTTATTTTGTTACGTATGTAAGTTATGGTTTACCCCAGGGAAGTGTACACGGGCCGATATAATATTTTGTTTATACGTATAATGTGTGTAACTTATAATCCAAATAATATTATACACCGATAGCACATTGATAAATTTGATAAATGTACTCCTCAATCGAATAGGTATGGTAGGTGGTATAACCCATGTACATAGAAAATGAAGCAGTAATGTACAATTATAGGAAAATGAAGCAGTAATGTACAATTATAGGAAAATGATTAAAAAACGATTTAAGGAACTTTATAGATATTTAGTGAGCCAAAATAGACACCTTTATCTTCAAACTTTTTATTCAATAACGACACTTCAGTAGTCAAGTAGATATATTTCTTATAAAAAAACCTAAAAATAATTTATTTTTATGAATAGATTTGAATTCATATTTAAATTAATATTAAAATTAATTTATTTGTACAGAGCTCCTATTTCACATATTTTGTAACCGAGTATGAAACTTGCATGTCTACATAAAACTTTTAGAAAGTTAGATAATATTTGTTCCGACTCTCACATTCATAGTTTATCTGACCATAAAGCTGCACAAAGTATACAAGTACACATAGAATCAGTTACCAATTGTAAATCCAAACGTAATTTTTGTTATGAAAAAAATCATATCTTTGGACTCTGCATTTCAAAACTCTATTGATATACAAAATAACCAGTTAAAACGATAAAGGTAAGAAGAAACTGAGCCCACGTATACTACGTATGTATTACGACGTGGGGGAGTAAGGACGTTTTCCACCGTGTTGGTCCGGGCTCCTTTGCAGAATAAACCATCTGCCTTCCTGTTAGGCAGCTCGTAAAAGGCAAGCATAGGCTTATCGTCACTAACACCGTGACATCTGACTAGGTGGTAGAGTTTCGCAGCGACTCATCCGGATTGGTACCACCGCCTTACCTATTCCTGCCGTAATAACGTCATGACGGCATCAAATCCTTGACCTCATGTAGTCAAGATCAATATCGGAACATTAGACCACAAAAATGATAAACCAACGCAATTATTCTCGCATAATTAGTTTAAGTGCCTTTAAGTACAATGTAAAACCTTATTACTGGTATTAATAAAAAATCAAACTCTTATATAATCATTATTACTAAAGTGCCATCGTACTAATCGATTCCTTATTAAAATGTTCCTTGAAAGCCTTCTTGAAGATTGCCAATAATTGAGGACCCTAATGTTATAAGGCAACGAATCTCAGTTTCACAAAGTTAAATGTGAAATATTAATTTTGAAACTTATTAGAAATGGGATAGAATTACCCGTGTTGATCTGGGTTCCTTTGCAAAACAGACCATCTGCCTTTCTACCAGGCAGCTTGTAAAAGGCGAGCATAGGCTTACCGTCACTAACACCGTGACATCTGACTAGGTGGTAGAGTTTCGCATCGACTCACCCGGATTGGTACCACCGCCTTACCTATTCCTGCCGCCAT
>NJDC01006006.1:34466-49423 GCA_002245475.1 Calephelis virginiensis | reverse complement strand
TGTTCCATCTCTTTTGTTTTTGTTTCATTTGAGAAAGATAGCATGCATCTAAAATAAGTTTAGTTTGTGAACAGCAGAATCACCACCATTATCAAGCATTCGCAGACTTTCGCAGCTTTGGTTTGTACCGTCGTCTTATCTACTTTTACGACCATGTTTCCAATGCTCGCTACTGTCGTGGCTTAGTCAGAGTGTGGAGTGTGTGCTAAACTTTCTTAAACAAAAACCTAAATTTCACCTACAGATAGCAGTACACCCAGCAGTACACCGAAATTCATTACCAAAATTGCACTCCGGGAGTGCCTTCAGAAGTGAAAACTTGAATATTAACGTTGTACATTTTTTGATATTTTAGAATGGTTCTGGAATAATCTTGCACGAATTGCTTTAATTATCAGTATCAAAGTACTATCATTTATGTGGTATAATACAATAGTCTTGTGCTTAATCGGACATTTTTGGATATGCACTGTAATAGTACAATCCGTAAAATGTACTAGTACACCTTATTAGTACTATTAGTACCTACCTATTAATACTCTGTGCTAAACCAGGAAACTTCAGTACGCTACCTACTAGTACGGCCACTTCATATTTTACCTCGGCCAGTTAAAATAATATTACTTTTGAGATAAAACATGATAAAATATTTATTTATTCAAACTTATACCTACATAATTCAATTCAATATTATATATATGTGTAGGTATATCGATTTTACTTCTACTATTATTTCCTTTGTTAAACTTACAACTTTCGAAAACAGCTAAACTTCTTCACAATGTTGTACTGTAATTTCTATTAATTGAGAAACTATAATATAAATACACCTACATGTGGCAAACAAATTAAAAGATGATTTACTAAACTACTATCTATTTCATCTACCACAAACTGCAAAGCATTCAAAGCAAGAAACATTTTTACTTTACAGTACAATTATTTAGTATCTTCACGCCCATATCCCCGAAGGGGTAGCCAGAACCACAACCAGGCACCCATGATTAGCCGAAGACACTAAGTCCCACAATGTGATCGGTGACAAGCCTATCGCCAAACGGGCACATATCCAATCCCGGGCAACATTATATTTATTAGAAAATTAAAAATATAGAAAATCTATTTTTTTTTGTTGCCCGACCCGGGAATCGAACCCGGGACCTCAAGAAGTCAAGTCCGACGCCGGACCGCTAGACCACAGAGGCGATTATTTAATACTGCAGAACAACGCGAGAGGCCGAATCGCAGAAGCTTTTGCGATTGTTTTATACTCACTCGAAATAGTATTATCCATTGCGAATCCTATACTGTTCGGAAATATGTAAGCAATACAAACACAGCAATGAATCTACGTTTTATTTTAGATCTCGCGCAAGCGACCTGCGCCGACATCTTGTTCGCGCATGCACAGTGCGCCGTCTTACGTTCTGACGATCTGATGCGAAATTAGAAGTTTTTACCCATTACAAAAAAAGTGCGTAACGCCACTAAAAAAATGATCACTTCAAAAATTACTTAATTAATTATTATAATAATTATTATTTTAGTTGGGTAGCCCGGAATCCAACATGTATAGTCACTCTATCGTCGTGGTTTCCTATTGGATTAATTCTATTAGATGGTAACGGATATAAAAGTCATACGCCTTTAATAATTTTACCGACGCATGCAGAGTCTGAAAGCTGAAACTATAGCTACAATTACGAAATCATACTATGTAAGTATTTCCAGTAAAGGGAGTCACATTGGTGCGAAGTATAATGAAGTGCATCGTCTACACTCTTGCTATTATAGAACTCTGTTGATATAATATATACTATAATTATATACCTTATTATATATTATACCAACTACAAGTTGATATAATATATACCTAAACTTTCTTACAGTTTTGTCGAGGATCAAGACTTCTCGAGTACCATTAAGAATGAAGAGTGCTGATATTTTTATAACTTGACCATCACGGGGGAATTCGAACTTTAGCAATAAACTCAAATATCTAAGTTAATCTTAAACTTCTAAGTAGTTTCTGTACTCTTTGACTATGAACTTTTAGAACTGCATTATATTAAAAGGCTCTAGAGTCTTACATCTCAACGTTTTTTTTTACATATCTACATTCATAAATACATTCACGCCAAGTCTCTAATAAGATAGGCAGAGAGTATCGAGTGCCAAATTTCATATTCCTTGCAAACCTGCCTGGCTTCCTTCATCTTCATTACTTAATACTAACATAACGGATAGAAGCAGACGGATTTCCTGATGGTAAAAAATTCAAGCCGCCTACCAAAGGTGGTAATGGTGCGTTGCCAACCTGAAACCAGAATGTTAGGCCTCGAGCAAAAGTAAGTTTACCGGCTACCTTACCCTCCAAACCGGAACACTTCATGACGTTATGGCGGCAGGAATAGGTAAGGCGGTGGTACCAATCCGGGTGAGTCGCTGCGAAACTCTACCACCTAGTCAGATGTCACGGTATTAGTGACGGTAAGCCTATGCTCGCCTTTTACGAGCTGCCAGGTAGGAAGGCAGACGGTCTATTCTGCAAAGAAGCCCAGACCAATACGGGGAAAAAGGTTGATACGGTATCCGTTAATACACCTTTACAACTACCACATAACAAGTGACAGTTTTTTAAAATTTAAACCGGCTATAATAAGTCAGTCATGATAGATGATATACTTATCTCACAGCGGACTTTTTTGTTGAACTAAAAAAGGGAACATGTTATATAGTTTTGATATAACTCTAAGGCTTTTGGAAGTTTTATGGTGAAAATTACAAATGTTCGTAAATTTTTCCGACACGTCAAATAAATATTATTTCTACAAACTCACACAAAACTAACTAAGCATATGTGTCAGTGAAAACCGTACTTAAAACCTTAGTATTAACTTTCATCCGTAAAACCTGTACCGAAAAACCGATATTATATAACAGAAAACCATTAGTAGATTAGGATAATTTGATAAATCTTTAGTTTTCACTCAAAATCTGATGTTCCTGATTTTCCATTACAGTTAACACCATGTGCAAGTACGATAGTTAATTACTTAGTGAAGTAATAGAGACAAGAGTTTGAAAGTTTTCCAAAACCTCATATTGAAATTCGGTAATTATTTATTACTTAATGGCTTCTAGCTAAACGGGTTATAAGCTTTGCAAAGTTAAACTAATACCACTTTAGTAAATGCTATAATAAGCAAGAAACTACACACTTAACAACATCCTTGGATAGTAATTTCTTATGCCAATGTATCTGAAGGGTGAACTTGAACAAACTACTGATATTATGAAACAAACTTGGAATGTCAACTTTTATTATTCATATCACAAGAATACACCTTTTCTTTATTTGAAATGAATTTTTAAGAAATCAAAGTTTTCTCTGTGTCCATGATGTAGTTATTATAATTTCGATTTATTTTAAGTGTTAACTAGTGACTTCGTTAGCATGGAATAGTTACATAAAGTAAGCAATCGAAATATCCGACCTTTCTTCGAAAGTTAAGTAAAAATAATAATACAAATAAATAAATATCCCTGGACAAATCACACAAATTGAATCTAACCCCAAAGTAAGCAAATCATATGCTTGTGTTGTGAGCATGAGAATACTTAAATAGATACCAGAATAAATTTAATAAACACACAGACCCGGAAATGCAGATAACTAAATGTTTATCACACAAAAGCCTGCCCCCGTCGGGAATCGAACCCGAGCCTCGCTTTTGGTCGATGTAGTTAGGCGAGTACGCTAGCCACTCGACCAACGAGGCGGTCAAGTAAGTTAAGTAAGTACGGGTGTCAGATATTTCACTTGATTACTGTACAAACTTTCATCTTTATAGTCATTTCGTATACATTTTGGGAAAAGAAGTCTCCTATGTTCGAACTTGAATGTTATATGACTCGAAATAAATCTGATATGCGTGTGATAAACTATACTAAATTTTATCAAATCGCTCAAGTGGTTCTGCCATCGACGTTTGACAAATAATGTGGCAGTATTTATAATATCAAAGTATGAAGTAATCTTGATAAGCTATTGTGTGCAGTATACACGGGGCACACTAAAAGTTTTGCACTTCTAGCTAATCAAAACTATATGAATTTCAAATGTTATATTTGTAAAACGTTGCAATGTTCTTAGTAATAAAAAAAAAACAATTTGCGGGAAATAATTTGTCAATTTTTTTTATCACACATCAAAGTTTAAGCAACAGCATTGAACGTTTTTTGGTTAGTCCAAAAATCTGATTTAAAGTTGCGATAGGTAACTCGGCTAGTTTTCAGAAAATCTGAGTGATTCTTACACTAATATTTCTATTACTACGGGACTATTCGTTTATACACAAAACAAAAAAAAATATCATGGATGGATGGATGTAATGGATTTTATTTATTTATTCAATACTAGCTGTTCTAGCTAACTTCACCCTTTTAATTTGCATGGGCCAAATCAGTGTTGTTTTTTCATATTTTCCTCGCAGTCGAAAGGAATAAAAAGTATCCTTTGCCCGTTTCCTAGTTCAAAACTACATCTACATAAATCAAATCAGTTTAGCCGTTCTTGAATTATAAATAGCGTAACTATCACGACTTTCTTTTATTTAAATAGATTTAACTTTACCAAACAAGTTCGCGATGTTCTCCGCTGCAAGCAAGTGGAATTAAGTCAGAAAGATTCTAAAACATTGTTTTTTTTATGACTTTAAAAGTTCTCTTTCCCCGCAAGACTGTCCCGCTCGTCTTCAAAATGCTTTTGGGAGAAAAGCATCTTGTTTGAGCACCGTGGGGCGATAGTCTGCTGAATTTGAGAGAGGTCGAGTTTCTTTACATGACGAATTTCGTAAAGGGTGGCCTTCTCCTGCCGTAAGCGGTTAACCGGTTGAATGAAGAAAACCCCCGGATTACCTATGAGATAATTCAAAAACTATTGGGAATTGGTTTGAGCCAAATTCAGAAAATTTTACACGAACAATTGAAAGTTCGGAAACTTTGTTGTCTTTGGATCCCTGATGAACTGACAGCGGAGCAGAAGCGGGCTCGCGTGGAATGGTGCTCACAGATACATCTGAAGTACGACCACGGACATTCTAATGCTGTTTATGATTGTCATAAGAGACGAAACGTGGATTTATTGTTTTGAACCCGAAAACAAAAACATAATCTAGTGAATGGGTGTTTGGAAATGTGAACAGACCAACAAAAGTGAGACAGGCGAGAAACATTGGTAAAAAAATGATCGCTTTTTTTCTCAGCTACGGGTCCCATCTGTACAATCCCACTTCAAAATCAAAAGAGTGTTAATGCCGAGTGGTATTCTACCATTGTTTACCAGGGTGTTAGAAAAAGTTCGCAAAAAACGACCCGAAAACCGCATTCTCTTACACAATGATAACGCTACCTCACGCACGGCCAAAAAAAACAAAGTCATTTTTAGCTTCCGAAAAATCCCGTCAGTCATCCTGCACGAGAGGTTTTACTTTTACCAACTCCGAAGAGGCAGTGATTCAATCAGCACGTAGAAAACATGCCTTCATATCTGTGGTCCTCCTGTTTTAAAAATAGTTCGACCGCGTCAAAAAATGTGTAATATGTAAAGGATATTATTTTGAAAAGCGATAAACATAATATTTTGGTCATAAAATGTTGTTTTTTTAAGTTACGCCAAACTTATACTGTAACCTACGTACACACCATGCCTCTGTAAGGCAAATGAACTTAAATTTCCTTTAGGATAAGGAAGCCCAAATATATCCTTCTAATATATCTGCCACATGAAATCCTGTAACAATTGGTCAGGTCGTTTTGTAGTTTAGTTGGAACAACGAACAGACTATTTTATCGGACTCCGAAAAAAGAGTCTGTTTGGCAAGCAATTACTTGGTAAATGGCTAACCGATTTTGTTGAATTTGAATTTTACTGCACTTATTATTTCGTTATAGATATCCTATAACCTTTGAAATGTATGAAACAAAAGGCTTTTGATAAGAAAACTCTTGTACATGAATTATAGGCAATTGTATTAGATAAACAGACAAAGGCTTAAGTTTTTTGATTTGCGTGGATGGTACTGAGATATATATATACACGTAATTGAAAATCAAAAGTATTTTGATATCGATAATGGCAATTATCACACGACACCGCTTAGTGCCGCGTCAGACAGAAGAAAAAACGTGGATTTCGTAGCAGTTCTCCGCTCCGAGTTTGGACTCTATTCGTGATCTGGGTGCTGATTATGTATCTCAGTTGCCAACTCAAAATGGAAAAGTGTACATCAAATGACATCATTTTTGTTTGCTATCTCTGTTGTATTTCTGTTGGCCACTGGAGATAGCAAATATGAAACACGTCATTTGATGTACACTTTTCCATTTTAGTTGGCAACTGAGATACATATTCAGCCCCCTGGTCGCGGTGGTGGGCGGTGGGAACATAAGTTAGGCTTGTCACATTCTGTGTCATTTGGAGGACTCCTTGCCATAACAGTTACACTGCTTACGCTTTAATAGAAGCTTATTCTACATCTGTTATTATGGATTTCCGCAAAGTAAAGCCTGATTCAATAAAATATCTAAAAACGACTGGCTTTACTGACTACGTACATTTTCACATTTACGTCAAATAAAACAACAAGTGCCGACGAAAATAGTAACTTATGTTGTAATGCTATGCTACCTACATTGTGCTTTGGTTATATTTTTCTTCTATAGTTTAATTTTACATATCCATTTCGCCTGGGACTTTTTTAAAACTGAAATAAAATACACTCGAATAACAAATAAAATGTTATGCAACATGAAACAATTTAATGTCCCTGAAGTACTGTTGTTGAATCCCAGTCGATTCTGGAATCAATAAGCTGTTGAAGCTGGAAATTCAAAATAACAGAAGTTCTTTTGATGTTTCCGATTACTGCGTGGGTCTTAAATATTTAAACATAGAAACAGTTAGAGTATTTCAGTCCCGAACATTACATGAAATACATTTAAAAGAAAAAAAACAAGAATTAAATAAATATTTTTTTTTGTCAAACAAGCGGCATGTCTGACATCAAATACGTATGTACTATATAAATCTGTGATGTAACGCTCTTGACTGCAATCGTAACAGTGAGATCCAAGAAAGAGAGTAAAAAAAAAAGAAAGAGAGTATTTTTATAAAAAATAGGGACGGCATGCTACATTGGTTCATTGATTTGGAAAGACTGACAGATGAAAGACAGATATACAATACGAATGTGGAGAGATGGCCGCTGTGACATCTGACTAGGTGGTAGAGTTTAGCAGCGACTCGCCTGGATTGGTACCATCGCCTTACCTATTCCTGCCGCCATAACGTCATGACGTGTTCCGGTTCGGAGGGTAAGGTAGCCGGTAAACTTACTTTTTCTCGAGGCCTAACATCCCGGCCTCAGGTTGGAAACGCACAATGGTACGTTTCCAACCTGGTGTGTCTAGGCGGCGTGAATTTCTTAACATCAGGAAATCCGTCTGCTTGTTTGCCTTCCAATATAATAAAAAAATTGAGGTACCCGGGGAGGCCAAGGTTGACATACCATGATCCAATTGCTTATATTTTATCCAAAGGTGGTGTCCCCATCCAGAAAATCCCCGAAATCGGCGTGTTTGTACCTAAAATAAAAATATTGAGTGTGAGGATGCTAGGCAGGCCTGCAAAAATCGAGACATTTGGCGCTCCATACTTTCTGTCTAGGGTAGACAAGGTAGGGTAGGTAAGGGACTTGGCGTGAAGATGTTTGGATATATATGCGTCGATAAGGTAAGTAATAAACATTTTTTGTTTCGATTATTTTTACTACCAAAGGTTTATTAAGAACTCTAAAAAACAATAGAGTTTTTGTCTGAAATTTAGGCTCTTTTGAAAAACAAATCAACTGTGCGTCATTTGCAAGGCAATATGCAAATCCAAAAATGTTGAAGAAAGAAATAAATTCGCTCCAGACAGGATTTGAACCTAAACACTTTCCTCTCAAGCCGAGGAACGCATTAACCATTTGAGCTACTGAGGACTAATCCTGTGACGAAATTCTTAATTCCTATTTTTACCGTTAACGTGGATAGTTATGTTCTATAGATACATTACAGCACATACATAGATTATTTAATTCGATTCTCACTAAGTGCAAACAAGATAAAATCAGAACCTTGTCTGTTAATAAGAAGGTCAAGAATCAAGACGAGTTTTTGGCGCCATCGTGAATGATGATGGTCGTAATTTTTTCATAGTTATTGAATTTCGTGTTTGTATTGAGTGAAATTAATTTAGGTGGGAATTAGATTAATTTTGTTCAGTGAAAGTGCACAAATGAAATAATCATGAAAAAATTAGTGTTTCCTCGCTGCCGCCAAATCTCAATAGACGAGCTTGAGTAACAAAGCCACCGTTTTACTCAAGACCCAGACATGACTTACTGACGACTTATGACTGATGCCTAATTATAATTGATTAAAATTTGATGCAAGTTTCTACTTGACTAATGGCAAAATACTAACGTGAAGGCCAATACCTAAAGAAAGAAAGAAGAAGAATCAGGACATATAACCTCGTATGCAACGTATACATTACTATACAAACATGCAATGAATTGAGTGAGTTAAACCAAAGGCTTCAGTGAAACGGATACTCGTGATCTAAGATCCGAGTAAGAAACGACGTCCATCTATCTTTTGAATACATGAACAATTTTACTTTTAAATCAAATCCGTAACACCTAAAAACATATTGCATGTTTCTATAAATTTAAAAGAAAGAAAAAATTATAGAAATCTATCCCAAGCACAGGGCAAGTGCTAAAATAAAAATATATTGCATGTTGCTTGTCTATAATATCCATGCAATAAAATGATTAACAAAATATTGAAATAACAGTAATTGCTTACTTTAATATATGTTTAACGAATAAATATGGTAGCAATAAACGAAACAAAAAAAATACAAAAAATAGACACTCGTTCACTTATATTAGATATCTGCCAGGTAACCTATGGTAAAGGAGACAAATTATGTTTTTAAAAAAAACGAAAGTAGGGCTTCATAAAACAAATTTAAGTAAGTAACTTAAATAAGATGTAAGTCTCATTTCATCTAAATAAATTTAGTCATGGTTAGCATTAGTTAGCATAGTTAGCGTCAGCAGTGCATTATATTTAATAATTTTTTTTTTATAATTATTACAATCTAACGAAAACATTTTAGCTAACTGACCTGCGATGAGTTTTCTTATTATATCCACATTTGAAGTAATCTTCATCATATTAAACGGATGGGTGAAAATCGTTTCTATTTTAGATCCCCTACTATGGAATACTCTAACAGAGATCCTTTTATAAACCGCATTTAAGCGTATAGATATAACTCAATTAAGAAAACAACATTTGCAAATCAGAAAACTTTAGTTCCAGCATATAACTTTGAATCAGCATATATTTTTTCTAGATACATATTTGTTTTTAGACGGTCGTGCATATAAATTCAAATAGAATGGTTATTTTGTTTGGGTGGCACCAATAAAGAATGGTTTTCAAAAAAATAATGGAAACTAAATCATGGGCAACTGCTAGTTCACAACGTAAACAATAAATATTCATAAGCATTAGATTGGTTTAAAAGCTATTCAGACAAAAGAAAGCAGTGCGTTGAGATAACAAATATAAGTGGAAACCGCAAAAAAGTTTATACTTCAAATTATCTTGTATATGATTTTGGTGTGCCACAAGGTAGCATTTCAGAACCATCACTTTTTTTAATTTACATAAATCAGGTAGGCCTGTTAGATTTCATTTTATGAGTATTTTTTATCTATTTTCACCTATCGCGATGTTTATTGGTCATTAAATTAAATCATGTCAGCAATAAACTAAAAAGTATTAAATAAAAATAACTACGTTAATAAAAACCGACTTCAAAACTAAAAAGTAAAAAATAATAAAGATTTTTACTGTAAATAGCCGAATATTGTTACTATTTTTATCCTTTTTTTAAATGGAAAAGAAATGAGGATGTTACGAACTCATTTATGTTGAAATAAAGGTGGCAATTCTGCTGAGCACTAACTAAACTTAATTTAAGTGTATGCTATATTTTTTTAATGTAACAAACAGAAAAGAGATGGAATATTCTAGACATGTCAATTCGTTTTAAATATAAACCTTTTTAGAGGATGAAATTTAAAGTCTGTAAAATATGTGCAAACTAATCTGACAGTACTAAACGAATTTTGTCTCTTTCTATTTAAAGAAGATCTTAAAACAATTTTAGTGAGTGTGCAAAAAATAAAAACCAAATATTGATTTCTTAATTAATAATCACTTCTGTGGTCAGTCCGGCGTCAGACTTTGACTTCTTGAGGTCTCGAGCTACGTTCCTGGATAGAGTAAGAAAAAAAATATGAAGTGTGTAATTTCATTTTCTTATAAAAATAACGTTATCCGGAATTGGATAAGTACCTGGTTGGCGATAAGCTTGCTACCTATCACATTGTGGGACTTAGTATCTTCGGCTATTCGTAGGTGCCTAGGTTATGACTCCTTTTCGAGGATATAGGCGTGAACATCCTTTTTTTAGTGATTTAATTTGTTTGATTTATTACCTAGTGCTAGCTAGTTAGTAAGGCTCTGAAACGGTTCCAGCGGATTGATATCACTGACTTACAAATTCTTGATGCTATACGGTCCGCAGTTATGTTTCATGAATACCCTGCTAATTGTGAATTTTCCTTCACATGAGAAAAAACATCCTATCTGGTTGGCAATGCATCGGACGTGCTGTTGCTGTATCTAATAACATTAGGAAATTCATATTGCTTGCGAAGTTTCCTATAAATATATTTTTACTAGCTTTTTAATTTGGTTATGTCGTGCTAATTGCATTCCCTATTTTAACCACAAACCCCCCCCCCTCCTTGAGCATTTAATAGGAATAAAACTAGTCTGTCACCCAAGTCAGCTCATACCTTGTCTGTATACCAAATTTCATCAAAATTCGTTTAGTAGTTTCTGCGTAATTGACGGACAAACATCCAAAGAAACATACCTTCAAATTAATAATATTAGTGTGATTACAAAGTAGTGGGTAATATCCTTTTACATAGAAGAAAGTCGTGTTAGTTATTTATACTATTTATAACTCAAATACGGCTTTACCGATTTGGCTGAAAATTGATGGAGAGTTAGTGTAGATCCAGGAGACAGACATAGTGTTCATTTCATCCCCATCATCTTGTCATCTTGCGTCTTTGTTGTTGTTGTCTTGTGAGAAAACTGTAAAAACATTTTACGTTTTTTCATACATACTGAATGGTTGGAACGAAGTTCACCGGAACAACGAGTAATTTAATAAAATTTGAAAGCTTTTCAGTGTAAGATTATGTCGCAATTAAGTTTCTTCGTACATTTTTCATTTGATCTTAATACACAAGAAGAAGCTTATCAATATTCAAATATGCGCACCATAGACTTCTTATCATTAAATTTTATATGACTTCAAACCTTTATAAGATTAATTAATTATCATCGTACTTTAATTAAGTATTATATTAATATAGTACATACTATAAATTTTATAAGCCTTTTAAAATGTCAATCTTTTTATCTGCCCTGTGATTTTGGGTAATCTTCTGATGGTAAGAGACAAACGTGGTCAATAGATTATATATATCATAAATGCTAAAGGTTGACTCTTTTTTTGGGGACTAAAATAATTAACATAATGTGAAGATTTCCGCCGTTTGTACCCTTGCTATCGGAACATGACATTGGTGGTAATTCTGATGAACATTACCTACTCATTTCAAATGTATTCTATCTTTTCTAAAAAAAAAAAAAAACCAAGATACCATCTCTTTTGTTTAAGACATATATCACATTAGTCTAAACATGTCAACTTGCGAAGTTTTTAATCAAAGTTTTCCGAGGTATCAATTAAATTCTAGTAGAAATTTCACATACAAACTAATTTGACGGCATTTAAGGTGTTTTGTCTATTTCTATTACTTTCGTTAAAAAAAATTGCAATAACTTAATTTAAGTTTAGTAAATGCGCAACAAAATTAACATTCATCTTTCTTAGAACAGAAATATTAATATTTGGAAGGTTTTACAATCACCGTCGAAAATGTGCATTACTGTCTCAGCTGGAGGGTAATAAACTAGTAAATATTTCTACAGGAGTAAAGAAAATGATATTGCAAACTTGTCTGATCCAGTGAAGGCAAAATCTATACATCATAAATAACTCATAAACACTCAGACTTCTAAACGACTCTACTGATCACAACATAAAATATATCGTTGTTATTATAGGTTCATTTACTTAAGAAATGACTTATTTTAATGACATGTAATATAATATGGAATATAATACGAGTACGTGGTATCTTTGTCTATAATCTTTGGTTTTCACAAGTACCTGTGATTTTTGTTTTTATGTTATAAGATATCGAATAAGCCAACGGATCTTCAAATAGAAAGTACATATAGACACAATAGATGTTACTGATCTTATGGCAGGTTTCTAAGGCCACAAAGTAACACAGGCCTCGTCCTTTACCTACACCACGAACACGACAATAGTGAAACTGCTATGGCAGCAGGAATAGATAAGGTAGTGGCAGTTCCTTTTGCCTCTACGTTCTGGTAGAGTGCTGAGCAATTAGATTTGACTATACTAGTATTATAATCCAATTGGTTTATAATACCAGTGTATAATTATAAATTATAATAGCCATTAATAAACCTGATGTAATATCCATTTATACTAATAGTACAAATACAAAAGTCTTTTCGTCTATCTGTTGCTCTTTACAGCTAAACTGCTAAACCGATGCTGATGAAATTTAAAACACATAACCAAAGATTTGAGTTCGATCATAGGCTAAAATTATTTCAAAAATAAGCCCTCCAAGAACTATAGGTAAAATGTATTTTAAACGCAACTATTTTACGTTGTTGAAGTTGTGGGCAAACAGCTAGTACTATATAAAGTTAAGTAAAACTACTATAAAAAGTTAAGTAAATATGTATAAAGATATAGTAGAGTTAATATTAAGACATTTCTTACCCGCGTTATACCTTTGTGGAATCAGTTACCAAGGACGGTATTCCCAAACGATCATGACTTAGGAACTTTTAAGAAAAGAGCGTACTCATTCCTTAACACTCACTTTATCACTTTCCACCAGGTGACCCACTTGCTCGTTTGCCTCCTCTTCTATAAAAAAAACGATAATTACCCCATGTACTGCTTACCAATAACCCATTATAGTTCTACATAACTGCGTAGCTTCTCATAACAAGCGCAGTAATGGCCTTGCGAAATCCATGTTATTATCACGTAGTGAAAACGCTACGTGCTACGTTGCTACGAATGCTCAAGTTACGGTAAAAGTGCAAACTTATTGTATGAATACAGCAACACGTCTATGTCGTAGTTTCGTACTAATGGACATTACTATATAGAAATGTCTTAATAAAAATAGTTTTAACCGATTTTAAAAGTAGGTTCTGTTTTACGAATGTTGTAATTACATTTTTCTTAATTTTGCCTGTTTTCGTATAGCATTAGGATTTGTTGAGAAAACCGACGAGCCTTGACGTATTTTCATGTATTAGATTCGTTGCATAATTTGCTTACTTTGATTATAACGGATATGCAACAAAAAGAAAACTTGCAAATGTTCAGAAACAAAATATACAAGAAATAAATAAGAGTAAGTATATGCTCATGTGTATTTCTTTCTGGATCTGGGGGCTATTTCTAAATTTATATAATGCTAGCCGTATTCAGCAGCTTTGCTCTCCGTTTTATTTTATAGTCAAGTTTATAGTAGTAGTGTTAAGTTTTGTAGTCCTCCTTCGGGAACACATCGAAACATTGAGGTAAGGCAAAACCTTTATCTTTTTTCTGGTCATAGATCACCCGGTGCCAAATTTAGTCATGATCGGCAAACTTCAGAATTGACACATTTATTCAAACCTTAGTAATCCCTTTACTAGTGAAATTTTCGAATAAGTTATTTTATCGAATTCCCGCCTTTTGAAAAGTCGAATCTTTGTTTCACATTGTGGTCTAGTGAACCGGTGTTCGATCCTGGATTAAGCAACTTAAATTTTGTATCAATGTATATATTTTCACCTATTTATGGTGTATTTTTTTGAGAATATAAAGTTAAATAGGCTCATACTTAGTGTAAGCAAGAACCTACTATGATATGGCCAATAGAGTATAATCACACACATGTATTTGACATATGACACATGTTTTCTACAGATTCCATTTTATTCTTTTGATTTAAAAGGTAAAAATAATTTTAGCGGACCGTTTGTCATTTTGTTATTACGAAATAACGTTCCAGTTGCGATTGGTAATTTAAATAAATAAACGATAAATTCATTTAGATCTATAAAGAAATAGAACACCCTGTATAATACCTCACGCTCAAAACATCTACGGAAAGCGTACGACGAAATATTTAGTACCGCGCTTATTAATCCCCTCATTAAAATGCCCATAACCAATAATAATATAAAGTACAAATTTTAAAAAATATTTTTAAGTGAATGTCCAAATGTAGCTTTTTAGACACAAACTCTTAGTAGTTTAGATTCAATACTTCTTATCGTCGGTGCTTGGTGGAATTCCATTCTTGATGCAATTTACTTATAAACACTTGTACTTTCCACAATATATTTTATTATTTTTTATTTTTATGGTTTAGCCAACCGGTTTCGCTATACAAGCATCATCAGGGCTACATAACGACTTGCTATATAACAAGTTGTTATATAGCCCTGATTTTTTATTTTTATGGTTTAGCCAACCGGTTTCGCTATACAAGCATCATCAGGGCTACATAACGACTTGCTATATAACAAGTTGTTATATAGCCCTGATGATGCTTGTATAGCGAAATCGGTTGGCTAAA
>NJDC01006006.1:4560-20000 GCA_002245475.1 Calephelis virginiensis | reverse complement strand
AAATCGACAGAAAGATAGATCAGAACCAGGAGATGGACACAGGATGCGTATTCAAACTAGAAAAACATTTAAAGTTTTCCTATACAAACTTTTCTGTGCAATTATATCGGAATTAAGTTTTTATACGTTTTTCCTTTACACAAGAAGAAGTTCATCAATTTTCAAATATGTGCACCAAAGACTTCTTATCAGTGAATCTTATCTGACTTCAAACCTTTTTTAAGATCAATCCTCTTCATATTTAAATTTAGGTATATTCACGCCCATATCTCCCAAAGGTTTAGCAGTAAAGTTAGGCAGCGGCAAAGCCACGACTGTGGCAAGATTACCGCCCATTAATTCAATTTTGTAGTTTGTTTAAGTAGTACTGTACATTTTAATTCATTCAATTTAGTCTTTGAATTTATTTGACTATGTTTTATATCAGTATAACAAAAAGCATACTTATCTTCTGCTGATGAAGGACAAACGTGGCCTTTAGATACCATAAATGCTACAAGTTGCATATTTGTTTGTGGCTAGAGCATTGGGCATAATGTTAAATATCACCGGCTATCCTACTCTTGTGATCGGAATAAGACATCTATGGTAATTCTGATGACCATAAACTAAACTCTTTTCACATGTATACTATCTTTTTCAGATGAAACCAAAACAAAAGAGTCCATCTCCTTTGTTTCAAACATATCACATTATTAATAGAAGAAGGCGTTACTTTGCCGAAATCCATACTTAATTCTAAATATTTTTTTTATTTTGCAATTTTCCACTAATATCACATTAGTCTAGACATGTCAGATTGTGACGTTTAAAATAACCGTTTGTCGAGAAATAAATTCAATTTGAAAAAACGTACTGGTACGTTCATGTATAAACTAATTTGACAGGATTTAACATGTTTTCTCTCTTTCTATTACTTTCGTTAAAAGAAGGTAGCGAAAACTTAAATATAATTTACTAAGTGCGCTACAGAATAATCTTTCTTATAACAGTAATATTAATATTTGGAAGTTTACAAGCGCAGTCGAAAATATGCATTCTGTCTCAGATGGAGGGTAATAATCTAATAAATAGTTCTACAGGAGTAAAGAAAATGATATTGCAAACTTGTCTGATCCAGTGAAGGCAAAATCTATACATCATAAAAAAGCCATAAACACCCAGACTTCTAAACGACTCTGCTGATCACAACATAAAATATATCGTTGTTATTATAATATAGTAGTATTATATACAGCCCTTTACTTGAGGAGTATTTTATTTTAATGACGTTCAATATATGCAATCCTAGCTGCTACCTGCGGCTTCGCCCGCGTTTTCACAGAAACCCGGTGTGCGATCGGGATTAAAAATAGCCTTTATGTTAATCCAGGTCACAATCTATCTGTCTTCCAAATTTCAGATAAATCCGTTCAGCCATTCGAGCGTGAAAGAGTAACAAACATCTATACATCCATACTTACAAACTTTCGCATTTATAATATTAATAGGATAACTCATGGTATCTATGTCTAAAATCTTTGGTTTACAGTGCCTGTGATTGTTTTTTTTTTTGTAAGATAGCGAAAAAGCCAGCGTCTCTTCACAAAAAGACAACCGTAAACACAATAGATGCTACTGATCTTATGGCAGGTTTCTAAGGCTACATAAAATATACAGGGTATTCCGTCCTTTACCTCGACACATTACCGCGAACACTACAATAGTGAACACTCATGCTATGGTAGCAGGAATAGATAAGGCATGTGTATCTGCCTGGGTTGCTGATACGTAGCACTCTACTAATTAGATTTTGCTGCATTAGTATTATAGTCCAAAGACCTAAATCACTAAATAATAAATAGATTCTACCTGATAAAATATCCTTTCACTGCTAAAACCGCTGAATCGATTTTGATAAATTTAATATGCGTATAGCAAAGATCCAAGTTCAAACACGAACAAGCGCTTTTTCCGAAAATCAATAATTTAAGAACTACACTGGAAGATAAAAATTTGTATTAAAATCGTAACCATTCTACGCTGACGAAGTCGCGGGCAAACAGCTAGTTCTATATAAAGACAGGTAAATGCACGTTAAGATACAGTAGAGTTAATATTAAACGATAATTACCTGGCGTATTACATACCACAAACCTATTAAAGTTTTACATAACTACGTAGCTTCTGATATTACAAGCGTAGCAATGGCCTTGGAAGTTCATGTTATTATCACGTAGTAACGCTACGTGCTACGTTGCTACGAATGCCCAACATACGATTTAAGTGCCAAATTATTGTATGAAAATAGCAACACGTCTAAGTCGTAGTTTCATACTAATAGACATTACTATATAGAAATGACTTAATAAAAATAGTTTTAACCGACTTTCAAGAGTAAATTCTATTTCGTTATGTCGTATTTAAAAATATCGATGTTTGTATTTACATTTTTGAGAAATTGACCTGTTTTCGTAAAGCGATAACATATGTTTAGAAAATCGACGACTCTTTATGGAGATGTTTATATATATGTACAAACTGACCATAAATGTAAGTTTTTCCCCTTATTGGTCAGTGGCACTGAGTAGAATAGACCATCTGCCTGTGGTTAAAATATAGATCATTGATACAAAACCCCTAGTGACAAAGTGCTGTGCAGCCTCTTACCCCGGCAGAAATTCACCGCCTTAACTATTCCTGCCACCATAATGAGTGTCATGTTCTGGGTTGGAAAGGGTTTCCACTAGATATATACAGTTGGCCGAACACCCTGGCTACAGGACAATGACGCATACAATATCTATGGCCACATCCGTCTACTGGCCACAATTGTCTCATACAAACAAAAAACAAAATGTATACAATTTATTCCATATAATTAAAATTCTTGAAAAGTAGATATTAGATATAACAAAGTTCAAGTTCAAGAACTAGATTCGATAAAAATTTTAGGTATGTTAATTGACAAAAAACTGTAACTGGAAGGCACATGTAGAACAGATTTGTAATAAGTTAGATCGTTTTATATTTGCTTTAAAGCAAATCAGACTAAAAGTTTCCTTAGAAGCAGCGTAATCGGCTTATTATGGAAATGTTTCGTTTGTGCTTTTAATGGTTTAAGTATATGACAACTCCCCACACTTTTCAAAAAAAGTGTATTAGATCCATGTGTAAAATGAAACCATTTGAAAGTTGCAAACCATATTTAATATGTTTAAAATATTAAATTGCCTTGCATGTACATTAAATTAGTCTGTATATTTGTGAAAATATGTAGGGTGTCCACATATTTTCTCACAAATGCACTAAAAGTAGGCAAAAGGGGTAGAAATGCCGAAAGTTTATTTATGTCTAAATGTGGATTAGCCATGGCCAAAAACGCCACTGAGATAAAAATATTACTAGGGAATGAATTTAAAACAACTTTAAACAGATGGCTTGGAAATAAATGTTTTTATTCTAGAGATGAGTATTTACTAAAAGATAATAAAATAAATTGATTTTAAACTGTTAGATAATTATTGACATAATAATTATTATAAAATGCAACAAATATGAAATGTTTTTTTTTTGTTTAGTGAAATTAATATTGATGATAAAAATTAATACATAGAGAACATGAAAAATATTATTATAAAATTATATAAAGATAAGATAATAATGAAATGGCACAACTAAATTTTAATCTAATATATAAAATTCTTGTGTCACGGAGTTCGAACTTGAACTCCTCCTAAACGGCTTGACTGATTCTCACGAAATTTTGTGAGCATATTGAGTAGGTCTGAGAATCGGCTAACATCTATTTTTCACCTCCCTAAATGGTAAGGGTGGCCCACCTCTAATTTTTTTTGGGATTTTCAGACAAAACTTTTTTGTTTTTATTTTTTTTATGATACAGCATATAAAATTACATACAACCCTAAATTTTCACCCTTTTATCACCAGCCCCTATTTTTAAGTCATTTAAGTAATTTAATCATTTTATCGCGGGTCAATAACTGATCAATCGTCATTTAATTAGTTATATGGCAAAACAATGTTTGCCGGATCAGCTAGTAATAGCTATAAAATTAAATTACTGCATGTTTGATTTTACATAATGAAATTTGATATTTAAATTTAAAATTAATGAAATTTTGCACTCTATATGTAGTAAATATGTTTGATCTTAACATATTTTGTTACAACATTTGTAACACTCTTATTCTTATGCAAATATAGTGTTTGATTTTTGATTTAGGATCAGAAAACCCTAATACTTGTTCGCTACCCTTTCTTTCTTTAGGTTTTGGCCTTCACGTTAGTATTTAGCCATTAGTCAAGTAGAAATTTGCATCAAATTTTATATCAATTTCAATTAATTTTAATTAGTCATCAGTCGTAAGTCGTCAGGAAGTCATGTCAGACTCTTGGGTAAAGCGGTGGCCTGTTTGCTCAAGCTCATGTAATGAGATTTGGCGGCAACGAGGAAATACACGATACCCCAATTTCTTCATGATTTGAATTTATGCACTTTTACTGAACAAAATTGTACAAAATGCCACCAATATTGACTAATTTTACTCAATATCAACACGAAATTCAATAATTATGAAAAAACTTCGAACATCTTTTCTCTCGATGGCGCCAAAACTCTTTTCGCTACTCTATTACATAAAGAAATGGGTTTCCTATTGTTAGGGATGAAATTATACGAGGAAATCTAAGTAGGTACTCGATACTTTTCTTCGATAGCAAGTACATTTTAGTATCGATACTTTGAAATTAAGTATCGAGTAGGTATCGGTTAAAAGTACTCATACCAGTAAATTTTATGGTTTACGGAAATAAAAATGATGGATGTTTATCTTTTTACATTGAAAAAAGAAACGTTCATCGTAAATTGAAGTTCCGAGGCTTAGTTTTATGTAGATAGCCTTGGCAGTTGACAAGCTTGTTTGTCTATGCCCGAAAAATGTTTAACCGGAAGATAATTACAAATGTTGTTTTCTTGCGCAGTACCATGAAAATGGACTTTTTTTCATAAATTTTTTTGAAGATGACGTGTTGTACTAGCGCCAAACCGCGACACTCGTAGTCGGAAGTAACTCCAAATTTATTATTCTATGTTAGAATACTATTAGTGCTTTTCGATAAAGAATACCAATACTAGTTACGGTTTTCACTTAAAATTTTCCAAAAACGATACAACACTAGTAAATATCGATACTTTGTGATCAGTACTAGGTAAGTATTGATACTTGACGACCGATACCAGTTTCGAGTATAAGTATCGATACCCCAGTGGTATCTTTGCATCCCTACCGAATTTCCACAATAATCAAAATATTAGGTTATATCAGAAGATGTAATAGAAAAGACGTATTTTCTAAGTATAAGCAGACGAGAAAATTAACGAATCTTCTAATGATTAACAAAGATGCCAAGTACGAGTAGGCTTCGCCCACGAAGGGTTCCGCAGTAAAAATTATGATTTCAAAGGTCTTTCAGTTAATATAAAAGTTCATACATACTTTACAGTAGTTGTGGTTTACATCTCTTCTGCAATATGTGCAAATTTATGATTTCAGAGATTATATTATAAGGATTTTGCTGAACGCTTGGACGATTCTAAATTATACAATGCCATCGCTTGATAGTGAAGCACAACTATTTTAAGCGTTGGAGAATATTTTTAGTTTTATCGTTCCTTCATTTTAGAAGTTACATGGGAGACTCATTTTACCTTTTTTGGAGGGATCATTCTCGCAAACTGTTCAGTTTGTAAAAAAATTTAGAAAAATTTAAATATCATTTTTTAAGACCTACTTATAGACACCTACACTAATGGATTAAATGAAAAAAAAAATTTGAGTTTTAGTTTTAAGTATGGGGTAACATTTTTTTTTTGTATAAAAATCCTAACGTGGTTTACAGAATAAATCTACTCACCAAGTTTCAACAACACAGCTCTTATAGTTTCGGAATAAAAATGGCTGTGGCATATGGACAGACGGACATGACGAATTTATAAGGGTTCCATTTCTTTGGATACGGCACCCTAAAAATATGTGATCTGTAAACATTAAAAATGTTAACGATAAGTTGCCCATCAGAGTAATTTAAGATTTAATACTTATGGTTTACCTAAAAATGTAAGTTAATAATTTAAGTGCAGCAAAACAAAAACCGACTATAATAAGTAAATCGTCTAAGTACATAAAAATTAAGCATTTTCTTCTGTTTTCCTTAAATTCCATCAGACTTTTTTATGCTATTGGAAGGCAAACAAGCAGACGGATTTCCTGATGGTAATAAATTCACACCGCCTAGAAACACCAAAGCTGGTAATGGTGCGCTGCCAACGCACAACGCAAGGGATTCCAAGCCTCGAGCAAAAGTAAGTTTATCCTCCTAGCCGAAACACGTCAACGGCAAGCACTGACGTTATGGTTAAGGATTAGGTAAGGTGGTGGTACCAATCCAGGCGAGTCGCTGCAAAACTCTAGAACCTAGATGTCAAGGTGTAAGTGACGGTATGCTTATGCTCGCCTTTTTCGGGAAGGCAGATGGTCTATTCTGCAAATGAGCCCTTACCGACGCGGGCAGGGACGTTGTGGCAATGGTGCAATACGCTTTTTTAAATAAAAAATATTTTTTCAAATCGGCATAGAAATGATTGAGAAATCGATAGATACACATAATTTTTTTTAGAAGTTGGTTAAAAATCTGCACATCTGCTTATGGCTCACTGATGACAACAACTAAAGGGCAAAATCTTTTGGGACATAATGAAAAAAAAATCATTCGACTCTGACAATGTATTTTTAGACTGATTTTAAATGTAAGCTTTTTCCTTTAATGTCTAAATTGGGTCATTTAAGTGTCAATTAGGTGGTAGAGGTTAGTGATATTTTACCCAGTTTAATACCACTGCCGCGCCAATTTCTCGCTACTTTAGTGTTGCAGGTGTGAAGGATAGGATTGGCAGCTTCCGACATAGGCTAAATGCGACCTGATTTCAACAAGCATAAAAGTTAAACACTAATTACTTCATTTTTAATTCAAAATGTCTTTCATCATAATATATAATAAATTCGAATATACAGGGTTACATCTAAAACACTAGCCAAATTTTGAGAAACGGTTCGGAATAGATAACAGTTTCAATATATAAAAAAAATATTTTAGAAAAAAATACAATTTTATCACACGCAAAATACGAGATGCATGGTTATAACGTAAACAAAGCATAAAGCGGGTTGCCACCGACCGCAGTAACACTCGCAGGCTGATGACGTCATAACTCGTACTAAGTATGACGTAACGTGACAACAAGTAAATCGTTTTTGCGGACGGTTTTAAATGAAAGCTTACAACAACAATAATATTTAAAATGCATTACCATTGAAGCCTGTACCCCCTTATTTTAAAATTTGGCCGGTTCTTTCATAGTAACCCTGTATAGTAATTTATATATGTCGTAAAAAGGAGCTTTACGATTTCTTTTATGTTAGAAGTCTAAATAATCTTCTATTTCGACAGTGTTTAACACTATGAACAATATATAAATATTTACAAATATTTTGTCGTCTGTCTTGAACAAACAAATTTGTTTTAAAAACTACAAACGATAATTGTGATAATTGCATCGGTTAAAACAATGACTGATCATAAAAAAATGCTATAATAATAATAAACAATCTCCGAAATATTATAATACGTTACGTACTAGGTTATATCAATACTACGTTATTCAGAATATGTGCTTTCCCTGGATTGCAAAAAAACAAATGATCTATTTGACAACTTAATCTTTGAGGTTTAATACCTTTCTATAATTAACCTCAAATGTCCTCGCTTCAAGTATTTATAAACTAGTTTTTATACGTGCATTACTACAAAATATGTTGTATTGTAAAATTACCTTTTAGAGGAAACATAACCACAAATCTTGTGTATAGAAAACAAGAAAAAAATGTCATTTCTATATCGCGGTAGGTAGAGGTGCAACCAGTTCACCGACGACTTGCCGAAGACACTAAGTCCCACAATGTGATAGGTGTAAGTAACCAATCATTTCGTCAACCGGCACATATCCTATTCCGGGTAAAATTATTTTTATCAAAAAAAAAAAAATTTAAAATACACATTTCCTATTTTTTTTGTTGCCCCACCCAGGGATCGAAGCCGCGACCATAACAAGTCAAGTCCGATGCCAGAGCGTTACACAAAGTTTTTTTATTAATGTAATTCGAAAAGAATATGTCTGATACACAAATTTGTTTTCAGATAAAAGTATTGACTGATTAGATTATACTAAACTTGGTCCTAAATAAGCAACGCACCATTAACATCTTTCATGCCAAGCGCGATGTGTCTTTATTGTTCTCAGGAAGTTAAGCCACTTATGGTCCCTCCGATATTATTGAAAACATCAATATTTTTGCATACAGTACCTGAACCGACACCTTTAATATTATTATAAGTTCAATGTTGTCACCCGTAAAGTGATTCTTTCCTTCATTCATCCCACGGGTAAATGTACTGGAACCACTTAGTTTATTAAGTAACTTGGGTGCACTTCCCTATTTTCGTTTATTCCTGATATAAAAAAATACTTCAATATGATATTGAATGCCTGTATTTAATTTTGAGTAAAGGGAGAACTTTTATGAAACTAAAATTCTATAAACTGAATATTATCAAACAAAAAACAAAAAGTATTTTCACGTCCGTATCTTTTAAGACGTAGGCAGAGGTACAAGTAAGACATCCCGACTAGTCGAAGATATTAATGGCCACGCAGAGACGTCAATCAGCTTATAACCAGTCATCAAGTCGACATTTTACTTACAAAATTTTGACCGAATAATACATTAAATGTTAGTTGACGTCGCTAAGTGCAGCCGTAAGAAAATAAACGACTTAAGTTCATTTGAACTCAGTAGCTATGTATTTTAAAAAAAGTAAATAAAATATTCTATTTGAAATGTTACACAAATAAAATAATATATAAATACTAATCGCCTCTGTGGTCTAGCGGTCCGGGTGTTGGACTTGACTGCATGAGGTCCTGGGTTCGAATCCCGGGTCGGGCAACTTCTAATAAAAAAATGTTGGTCGGGATTGGAAATGTGCCCGGCTGGCGATAGGCTTGCCACCTATCACATTGTGGGACTAAGTGTCTTCGGCTAGTCGTGGATGCCCTGGTTGTGCCTTTGCCTACCTCTTCGGGGATATGGGCGTGAAGATACTTTTATTAATTGCTAAAACAATAAAAAGCGTAGTTCAAGTATCATCGCCCGTGGACCTTCCAGGAAGTTTACCGACTGAAATTCGCTTACAGACGATCGGCTGTCAACGGAAGAGTTAGCCGAGTGCCACGTATTAGTATACCATATTAAATATTTATATAACACCTTCAAAAAACAGAGCGTCATAGTAAAATAGTATTACCCGGAGCCCCATAACCAAGTTGACAGCCATGCATATCGTGATTACATTATCTTTTTGAATCTTCATATGACGTTTTAAATTAAAATTCGCTGACGTTACTTTTCACACACAAACTTCTGTTTTGAAAGAGTAATGTTACTTATACTGTGCCCAAAGAATATAATTTATTTGTAAGTAATGCGAATATTTATAATTTACGATACTGATTCAGAGAAACATATATTAACTTCTCCTCATTAGGTTTACCAAAAGGCCTAACATCCCGGCCATAGATAACAACACATTTATAACACTCATGCCACGGGTATTATCTCGTACTATAAGCAAAGCTATGTGCTTATTAATAGACCTGTTATAAAAATAATATAACTACATACAAACCCCACCTCCTTGAGTTGTTTGTCCTCTAATCTGAGGTTTATGGCCTCGACGAATCACTTTCTCTTGGACTATCTTCCACCATTTTCTCCTAACTTCGGTGACGTGGATAGCGTTGAAAATTGTAATTTCCAGTAAAAGCTGATTTGATCAGACCACTTGTAGATCTTCTCCGTTCATTTTACCAGTTAGCGGGATTCTTTTAAAATTATCTCTTCTTTTCGTCGCAAAATTACCAAAATACACATTTTTAAGCATATGTGGGAAAACATCATTAGTAATTCGAGTTCGGTCCCAATTTTTTTGTTTTTTGTTTGGTAAATTTGTAAGAATTTTCACTGCCACATCTCTAAAATGTTAATAGTTTGAAGCAAATTACTATTAACACATAAAACATTGTATTTCTTTTGCGGTAAGCAACGATAAAAAAATATTTTATCTGTGTACTCAATGTTCTCTGTAACCAGTCTAACTTACCCATTTACTTATCTTCACCTAATGAAGTAGGCACGTCGAGTGCCATATGATAAATGATAAATATTTCTGGACAGATCGCCAAAGTGAGTAAATTTTATGGTTGTGTTATGGCTATGGGTAATACATAGAAATACTTAAATAGATACCAGAATCAATTTAATAAGCACTCATACCCGGAAAATGCAGATATCTAGATGTTGATGATACAAATGCCTGCTCCGCCTTGAATCAAATCCGAGCCTTTCGTTTGGTCGGTGAAGTTAGGCGTGTACACTAACCACTCGACCAACGCGGCGGACCAAATGTCCAACCAACCCAATTTCCTTCATATTGATTTTAATCACTATAGACTTAATATTCCCAGCTTATGTAAAACAGAATAATCAGTAAATATAGGATTTTAAACTTAAATCGTCGCGAATTAATAAAATAAATCGACAAATAAAATAAAAAGAGATCGTGAGTATCCCGTATAAATAATTAAAAATCAGTAAATAGCCAGCAATCTGTAAATACAAGGAAGTAAACAATAGTCTGATAGTTATGACGTGGACTTGACGAGTTACTGGAAAACATGTTTATTTAAAGCAAACAATTGGATCTAACAGGGTGCTGATTATGGATCTTAGTTGACAACTCCAAATAGAAAAGTGTACATCAAATATATGTCAAATGACGTCATTTTTGTTGGCTACCTCTATTGTCTTTCTCTTGGTCACTGGAGATAGCGAAAACACGATATTTGATGTACACTTTTCCATTTTCAGTTGGCAACTGAGATACATAATCAGCCCCCAGATCTAACTTGTACATTGGTATTAATAGCTTCGGAATTGATACCCACAATTCCGAATCTAGTAGTAGATAGAGTTTTCCAGTATTGGGATGTGTCGACCTTTTCGGTCTCTGGAGGTAATGCAGTTAAGTTATAGTACTACTATTTAAATTATGCGCTTCAGCTTTACATTTTTTAATCTTTATACTTTTATTTTTTAAATTGGCTGACCTAATCTAAATATAAGCGAAATAATTAATTTTGTATAATAACAACTCTATACAGATATTTTTAAAATACGTTTGGATTTCCGAAGCTTGACGATTATAGCTGAAGCGCATAATTTAAAAAGTACTACTGTACTGAGTTATGTTTTTAAATTTAAGCGAAATGACTTATTATGTGTAGTAACAACTTTATATTACTTTAAAGTACATTCGGTTTTCCGAAGCTTGACGAATATAGCTGAAGCGCATAATTAAAATAGTACTAGTAATAATAATAGTACTGTACTGATTTATGTTGCTAATACCGTCAATAACTGTTCGGTTAGAGAATGCTCCCTATGTCCCTTTGTATTAAATCTTTAAAATTACGCAACGGATTTTGATGCGGTTTTTTAAGTAGATAAAGTGATTGAAGTGGAAGGTTTGTCTAAATATTTTATACCCGGGAAAACCGTGGCAGGTCGCTAGTTATATTATAAATATTCGACAGTATTGGAATCGCAATCACACACTGGGGAGATTCGCTCAAAGAAACTTATCGGGAATATCCCTCTTAATTAATCATGTTACATTTTTCTTTTAAGTCCGTCCCATTTCCGCACGGGTAGATAAATTTCTTTGCTATTATACAAATAAAGCTTCATCTTGAATCTCTCTAACTTTAAAAAAGCTATCCATCCAAGCATAATTAGGGACAGACAGTGAAAAGTGGATGTTTCATACGATGACGATTATGTAGTGATATTTCCAGTTAACACACGATTTCTCTATTTGAAAAATATATTAATCAAACCCCTGTTGTTTCGCGGGTAAAATAGATGGATATTTTAATTAAAAAACTAAGGGATATCTATGAGCAATAGAGAGTCTTATAATTTAGACTGTTTGTGTAATGTCTTTGTGTATGTGTAGCATCATAATAAACAGAGGGACTGCATCTAAGACGGATTTTTTTGTTTGAAATTTGGCTTAATTGAGATGGTTTTAGCTAAAGATTTTATCGGGGGTTATTAAATAATTTTAAATTTAAGATCAATAAATACGTCAGCTTGTTTTTCTTCCAACCCTAGAAAAAAAAACTTTATTTTGTTAATAAATTTTAAACATGATAATTATATACATAAATCCTTAGTGTTGGTCCGGGCTCCTTTGCATAAAAGACCATCTGCCTTTCTGTCAGACAGCTCGTAACAGGCGAACATGGGCTTACTGTGGCTAATACCGGGACATCTAACAAAATGGAAGAGCTACGCAGCGACTCGTTTAGATTTATTCCACCGCCTTAAATATTCCTGCCTCCATAATATTAGCGGTTGTTGTTGATGTATTCCGCTTAGAAGTATGAACCGGTAAACATACTTTTTCTCGAGGCCTGACATCCCGGCCTCAAGTTGGCAACGCACCATTACCACCTTTTGTGTCTCTAGGCGAAGTACATTTCTTACCATCGGAAAATCAAATCAAAATTATTGAAAAAATATCTCTGGACATATTACACACAATGAATCTAGCCCCAAAGTAAGCAAATTTTAAGATTATGTGATGAGTTATAGTCGACGATACTAATACATAGAAATCTTATTTATTGCTGTTCTTTAGTCTCGCTCAAAAAATTCGATAACAGCTGGACCGATTGGCTTATTTTGGTATTAAATTATTTGCGGAAGTCTAAAGAATGTTTTTTTTTAAAGAATTTTTGAAATATAACAAAAACTGAGAGAAAACTTAGAAATCATTATTTTGAGCTTTCCCATACAAACAGAACGGGTGGAACGTAAGAAGTTCGAGGGGACAGTTGCTACTAATATAAATATTTTAACAATTTTACTAAACACCCAGGCTTGGAAATGCAGAAATCTAAATGTTCATTTCAAATGTCTGCGCCGATAGGAATCGAAGCCGAGTCTCGCGGTTAGTCGATGGAGTTATGTGTGTACGCTAACCCCTAAACTAACGAGGTCATTTCTGCCGTTATAATGACAGGGTCGTGTTCCGGTCCACATTAGACCTATTACCCTTTTACCCTTACCCTTATTCAAGAAAACACTAAACTTAGATTATGAGGAATTAGTTTACGAAGGAGGAATAAGTTATAAATGACAAACACACTTTTTTGAAGTGAACACTTGTACTTATCCACTAAACACTTTATATTTATATACAAACTTGCTGCCTGCTCCGGCTTCGCTCGGATGGTAATTTTTTTGAGCATAAATTGAGATGTAAACTATACCATCTTTCAAGTTGGATCAAACTGTTCAGTAGTTTAGGAGTCCATCGGGGACAAACAACGTGACACGTAATTTATACATACATATTAAGATATATATATATATATATATTAAGATAAGTACTGAACGTTAAATTAAAACAGTCTTTTATCTTTAGTTTTAAAGCCCTGATGGTGGTGCCAAAGTGCAACCGGATGGCTATAGAGTAACGAAAAGTATTAAATAAATTTTATAGTGGATAAATACAAGTGTTCACTTCAAAAAAGTGTGTATACAATGGAATTCTACCAAGTGCCGACGATAACAAGTATAGATTCTATAAATGCGAAAGTTTGCATGTTTATTTGTTACTCCTTCACGCAAAAACTGCTGTATCGATTGTTATGAAATTTAGTACACACATAGATGGTTACCTAGATTAATTTATAAAATAGTTTTTATCCCGAAACAATGTTTCTGTGGGACCACGCGGGTCGGGCAACAGCTAGTATTATATAAAATAGAAAAACTCTCGCCTATGTGGTCTGTGGACTTAACTGAATGAGGTCCCGGGTTCGAATCCCGAGTCGGGCAACATAAAGACAATTGGGTTTTTCCAATTTTCTAATAAAAAAATGTTGCTCGGGATTGGAAATGTGCCCGGTTGGAGATAGGCTTGCCACCTATCACGTTGTGGGACTTAGTGTCTTCGGCTAGTCGTGGGTGCCCTGGTTGTGCCTCTGCCTACCCAACACCCGAACCGCTAGACCACAGAGGCGATAGGCGAGGGAAACATTTTCTTGATAAATTTTTTGGTGTCGCTAGATACACTCCAGTTTCAGTATAGCAACACACCTGTAACATCTAGTGTATCTATAGACCATAGTTCTCTCTTACCATCAGGAAAGCCGAGTAGTTGTTCTCTGTCTTCCTTTAAAAATGTTCTTCTTTTATAAATATGGCTTTCGATCGTTTTTCACGACTTGCTTTGCCAATGTCAAGTTAGTTAATTCGTATACAGTCATTAGTCACTATGTAAAAAGTCAGGGTCTTGAGTAAAGCGGTGATTTCATTACTCAAGCACATCTAGTGAGATTTGATGTCAGCGAGGAAATAGACAATACACTAATTTCTTCATGATTGTTTCATTTATGCACTTTCACTGAACAAAATTAATGTAATTCCCACCAAAATAACCAATTTCACTCAATATCAACACGAAACTCAATAATAGTGAAAAAATTACGACCATCTTCATTCACGATGGAGCCGAAACTCTTAAAAATGTTCTGAACATTTACCTAAAAAGAAATATATTTAAATTATTCTAATGTTGTTTTTTAATGGTTCGCCTAGAATAAGAAAGTCCAAATAATCCTTTCTTGGTGAAAAGGAGCAATGAAAATTCTCGAATGACTGGGTTTACTGTTAGTCGAGTGAAAAGGCTTAGAGCTCCTATATTATTTTAAGATGTTTATTATAGACGTTTATTTTTGTTTTCGTGTAGCTAAGATGATAAAAAAAATCATGATATTCATTGTGTCTGTGGTCTAGTGGTCTAGGTGTTGAAGTTGACTTTGTTAGGTCCCAGGCTCGATTCCCGGGTCGGGCAGCAAAAAGAGAATGTGGTTTTTCCAATTTTCTAATGAAAAAAAAATTGCTCGGTACTGGATTTGATAGGCATGCCACCCAACTATGTACTTAATTTAAACTTATGATCTAATCTACACTGCTAGCAGCATAGTGTTAGAAATGCATGAATCCAACGCCAAAGACAAAGCGGGTCATGACTCCATTGTCACAAAAGATTGAAACTGTCTGCCTAAAGCGACGTTTCCGAAGATATACAATTTTATTTTTAAAGTAACAGTAAATTTTCTTGTTTATTTACCAACAATACAACATAAGAATTTAATCATAAAAACCCAACTGCATTAAACATAAAGTAAA
>NJDC01006002.1:60944-80077 GCA_002245475.1 Calephelis virginiensis | reverse complement strand
GTCCATAGAGGTTCGCATATCGGTCATCTCTTCTTTCACCAACTTAAGTTCAGAGGGGTAGGCAGAGAGTATCGAGTGCCAGACTTTAGCTTTAATTTATTTTGTTTAACTTTTGTTTATTTTTTTTTTAATTTTGTTTAACTCTATTTTTCATCATAGTTTACTGTCCTTATTTAAATGTCCAGCTACAGAATTATACCTTAAAATTTAATACATGTTCAACTTTTGATATTAAATACTTTTTTCTGTTTATTTATTCTTTTATTTATAGCCATTTAAAGTATAATAATCGGACCAAATTATGGAAATAATAGTAACTGAGAAATCAATGGGGTTTTATATTTGTATTTAGCCCTCTTTTGCAAGACAAATATTGTGTTTAAGCTCGGCCGAGGTAAACACAATATTTGTCTTGCAAAAGAGGGCTATACGGGCAATTTATAACTTGGGCCCAAAAGTTTCTCTCAGGGAAAAGTTTAAAGAAATAAAAATTCTAACGGTGACTTCTCAATATATTTTTGAAAACTTGATATATGTCTATAAAAATATAAATTTGTTAAAGAAAAATTGTGATGTGCATGCTGTAAACACAAGGAATAAAAACAATCTTGTTGTGCATAAGTCTCGTCTCCACAGAATCAGTTATTCTTTCATGGGCCAATGTATACGTTTTTTCAATAAACTTCTCGAGCATATTAAAGACTTACCATTTAATAAATTTAAAAAATGTATTCAAATAACGTGGTATGGCAAGAAATGCTTGGGATTAATTGCTCCTCATGCCAATCTCTGCAAATTATTTGTAAATGTAATAAACTTTTGTAAATAAGATTTATAAGAAAAAAGACAAGCCCGCTGAGTTTCTTTCGCCGGATCTTCTCAGTGAGTGGCCGCGTTCCGATCCGGTGGTAGTTTTTAGAATTATATAGCCGCGTTACAAGAATCTTTGTATAGATCTACGTAATAAAAGCTATTTTGAATTTGAATTTGTATGTACATAACCGGTTATTGTTCTTCACTATCTTGCATGTCCCTAATTAGTTGACCACGACTGTATGTACCTACAAGTCGCAAACAAATTAAAAGATGTTTTACTGAACTAATATCTATTTTATCTACCACAAACTGCAAAGCATTCAAAGCAAGAAACAGTTTACACTTTACAGTACAATTATTTAATACTGCAGATCAAGCGCTGAATGAAATAAAGACCTCTAATAATACACACAAAGTTTTACGCTTGTCATAGCGTTAAAGCGCTGGCGATGGAATGTTGCATTATACGGATCTTAAGCGAGTTTAGAAGTTTTACCCATTCCAAAAAAAGTGCGCAACGCCGCTGAATAAGTTTTCACTTCAAAAATCCTGGACTAAATGGACAAATGGTAATAGCGAGCATGTAGATGTACAACCTTGGCGGGCGGCTCGAGCATGTCCCCGAAGTCGGCGGGCGGCGAGTGCGGCGAGGCCAGCGGCGCCGCCTCCGCTTCCGAGGCGCCCCACTCCTCCCCCTCCTAAACGATATCCATATCTTGTTACCTAATCACAACTTGCATAAAACATTAGCTACCATAAAATTCGTATAAACTCTACACAAAGACATTTACTTTTATTAACATCTATGCTAAAAAAATTATTAATGTACACGACTAGGACGTAACGGCTCATTGAATAATGAAAGTACCAATAAAATATACCTTATTCATAAATGAAATAGCTAAGAATATTGAGTAAATAATATAGCAAAAGCTTTTAGTATAAAAATTTTTTGACAAATTAACATAAACACTTTTCAATATTCACAGATTGATTGAAAATGCATTTATGTATAGTACAATACAACATTTAAATGTAAATTTTGCCATGTTTTTGCTAACCCTAACGTCTTCATTTTTATTCAAATTGTCACAAAATTTACTAAATGTTCACTAATTTAGGGCTTAAAATGGCAGTTTATTAATCTCATTATTATATTATCTTCTTACACAGGGTAACATTTAAAGAATCAACCAAAGTTTGAGAGAGGGTTGGGAATAGATAACACCTTTCATTTTCGAAGTAATAAAAAAAAATCGTTTTATATTTTTTTTATCTGACTCAAAATAAAAAATGCATGGTAATAACCAAAACACCGACCACAATCACATGCGCAAGCTGTTGACGTCATACCTCATACTAGGTATGGACAACGAATGTTAACGCGGTCTATCTAAAATTTATGTTCATAAAATTAGATATTATTACAATTTGGCAATTAATATTTAAAATATACTATGATTTTATTAAAATTTGGATGTCATCTCATTATGTGTAAACAGAATCAATTTCGTTGATTCATTTTTTAGTTGTGTTACTTATTGTAAAAAGGTTTATATGAAAAAGAAAATGTAAGTTATTGGAACATTTATTGAAATTCAAAACGAATTTAATATTTATTTAATTTATTTTAAACACACGCTTTCCATAATCACTGTTACAGGTACACATTAGGACCCTGGTATTAAACTAAATTTACAAAACTGTCAGTTAAGTAAACTTAGTCAATTTCGGTGTCATTTTGTTCAATTAAAGAGCACAAGTAAAATATTTATGAAGAAATTGGTGTATCGTGTATTTCCTCGTCGCCGACAAATCTCACTAAATAAGCTTGAGTAAGGAGGATCCAAGACCCTGACGTAACTTTTTAGGACGACTTAGTACTCATTTTGGACAATTTAAGCTTGATTTAGCTAAATCGTGTAACTTACTTGGCTTATGGCAGATGCTAACATGTATATCAAAATCAAAAGAAAATATAGTTAAGGCAGGACAACATATGTCTGTCTGGTCAGTTAGTCTAATATAAATACAAATACTTGTTTGGATCGCATAGTGGGACATCACATACCGGCACATGGATGGGACAGTAGGAAGCGTCGTTCTCGTTGTTATAGTCATAGTCCTTGGTCTCCTCCACCGTCACGGGCTCCGGCTCACGCTTGCTCTCCAGGTCACACTTCCGTAACATCATCACGTTACGGCGCAGGAATAACATGCGGAACGTCGACTCGTCTAGACCCCTGGTAATGTGATTCAATTTTTTATTATGGTTAACCGGCAAACAACCAACAGGCAACTTAATGAAAGTAGTTAATGTTACCCGTGGACGTCCAACATATTATTGCCACCTCGTTTAAGATAATAAAATAAGATTTTAAATAACACTCAACATGATCATTTAAAATATGATTATTCAGTGGTAGTGTTTTTTAAAAAAGTTACAAAGTTTTTATATGAATATTTTTCTTCTTTAAATTATTCTTTAATCATTATTTCATTTATTTTTTCTTTAATTATTTCTGTATTTGTCATTATTTTACGCCTGCTTGTTTTCTCTCTGTATTATCTCAATTCGGAAAACCCACTAAATCATCATATCAATAGATAGAAAATAAACAGGTATGAAATAAAATGGACAAATTTTGAAAGATTTTTTATTTAAAAGTGGTCGCCCATTTATATTATATTTTAATATTTTGTTGATAAGAACGCCATCTTCATTTCTCAAGACCAACTACCTTGTTTCCAAACTTTTTAGTATGCCATCTGTCATCTTTTATCTTTATCATCAATATATTTGTTTGTGTGTGTTAAATGCATGAAAGTGTGGGTAATATTTTATTTATTGATTTAATGTACTTTATTATCATTATTATTGAAAAATATTAGCGTTCTGCACTTCTCCTACATATAAACTATAAATGTGCCAAATTTTATGCTCCTGCGTCCGCGCAATTTTCGTAAAAAGGAGCCCAAAATTTTGGCAGCACATATTAATATATAGATTTTATCGTTTTCTATTCCAACTAGACATGTCCATGATGATTAAGCGGTTTTACTGATATGAGATAAAACTCGGATAGAAATAAGGAGACATGAAAAGGATAAATTATGTATATTATAATAAACGTTTCAGAAATCTATTTCAATTTTTGTGGAATATCCTTAACTCTAACTTTAAATCAAGTTCTTATTTATTTCAATCATTATTTTTACACAAAGAGGAGACAAACAAGCTGGTACAACGTCTGGGTGGAGATGTAAGAAAAGAAAAAAGAAAAGAAAAAATATTTATTTGCGGAATATGAGTGTTACAAAGATGTTACAAAATTATTTAAGCGTTCCTACATATTCTACCAACTTGTGGTGTGCAAATATTTTAATTATTTATTCACGATTTATTATTTACACACTGTTTTTTGTTGGTTTTGAGATTACATGATTATTTATTAATACACACAATTTTTAGAATGTAAATTAATTTATCCCTATCTACCGTAAACTACCACCGTTTCCAAACCTAGGCAGACAGGAGAAGAAACGGCGAAACAAACTCCTGCGCACCCAACATTCTGCAATTATATTAATCATATTAGAAATACTGTATTATTTATTCTTATCTCAAAGAAAATCTTTGACATTATAATAATTTTTCTCTAAAAGTAAGTTGAATACCTTGTTTCGAAATCTGTTTAATGGAAGTGATTTAAGATTATCAGGAATTTGGTTGTATATACAAATGGACATGCAATATACATTATTTTTGTAAATGTTGAGTTTTTGGTTAGGCACATGTAGTTTCTCACTATTTCTAAAATGAGACAAACCTAGGACATCAGCATTTGGATGAAACAAATAATGATGTTTTTATACAAATACACATACAGCCAATATATATAAGCAAGGTAAAGGCAATATTTTAAGTGACTTAAAATTGGCTTGCATGAATGTAATTGATTGACACTACATATAGCACGTATACACTTCTTCTCACTCTAAAGAGTCTAGTTAATTCTACAGAATTCCCCCAAATAGGAATACCATACTGCAAAACTGAAGAATCATACCCATGATAAGCTAACAGAGATGCCTTCAATCCTGACACTTCTTTAATTCTTCTCAACACATATACAAACCTATCGATTTTATTGCAAAGTAAATCAATATGCGATTTCCAGTTACAATATTTATCGATTTTTATTCCTAGGAATTTAGTAGATTCTACATTCTCGATAGTAGTATTATTTAAAATCACATCTAATTTGTACAAAAATGTATAGATAAAATTACGTGAACATACCTATCAACAGGCGTTTTGAAGTTTGCTTCGTTCCACGTATGTCCGGTGGCGAGAGTTTTCCTGCTGATCATGATCTTGGCCGGCTGCGTCGGCTCGTAGTCCCCAGTGGGCTCCGCTCTAGAGTCGAAAGCCATGCCCACTCCCACGAAATCCAATTGTTTTTTCGTCCGAGGCGGTTTCTTGCCATCCACTATTAACCGCCCAGCAGTCGATTGGGTTCGTTCTGACATTTTTGATCCTGACGAAAAAAGACATTATCAGTTGGCAGCAAGATCACTTTCACTATTTAACGTCAAAAATGTAAGCATATATAGAATAGTACAAAACAGGTCAAAAAACTCTTGATTTCTTGAAGCATTGAGTACATTTTTCAGTTAAATTTTTTAGTTCATTTCTGTTTTCAGTTAAACCTATTTTCCGAGTAGAGTAGGAAATAAAAATATTTAATCTATATATTAATACGTGATGCCAAATTTTGGATCCCTTTTTATGAAAATTCGTGGAATAAAATGTGCAGGAGAAGAGCTGAACGCTAATATTTTTAAAAAATAATGCTTATAAAGTACATTAAATCAATAAATAAAACATCACTACCACGCATTTGACACACACAAACAAATATATTGATGATAACGATAAAAGATTACAAATGGCGCACTAAAAGTTTGGAAACAAAGTAGTTGGTCTTGAGAAATGAAGATGGCGTTCTTATCAACAAGACATTAAAATTGATTAGGGTCGAATTTCGAACAACGGGCTACCACTAGTATAGTAAAAAAATTGTGATATTGAAAAAAATTGTATATCAATTTCATCAATTTTCAGTTTGGCTAGTCTTACAAAGAAACTGCACATAATCACAATGAAGCAATAAAGTCAGGGAAGGAATTGAGGTTCTACGGTGCAAAGGCTCACCCCTGTTGGTGCGCAGCCGCCAGTGCGCGGGCCCGGCCCAGGCGGAGAGCGCGCAGTAGGAGTACTCGAGGCGGGCGTGCGCCGAGTCCCTTGGGCGCATGTCGGTGAGGCGCGCGGGCGGCGCGGGGCAGGCGCGGGCCACGCACGCCGCCACCGCCACGTCGCCTTCCTCCTCGCTCTCGATGCCGCCCAGGGGCTCCTCCTCTGTGCCCAAACATGAACCGACTCTTTTTTATCATATTGGAAGGCAAACTGCTGCGAAACTCTACCACCTAGTCGGATGTCACGGTGTTAGTGACGGTGAGCCTGTGCTCACCTTTTACGAGCTGCCCGGCAGGAAAGCAGATGGTCTATTCTGCAAAGGAGCCCGGACCAACACGGGGAAAACCTTAAGTATAGAAAGAAAAAAATAATCTAATTTATTAAAAAAAAAATTGAAAATTGTCACCACCATATTACATACTGTTTAATTATCATAACCACAAATTCATGTATCTGTTTTTCCTTCCTCCACAATCCATTTGTCAGTCAACAAGTGTAGATCAAAAAAAAAATTTCTCCTCTTACGGATTTGAAAGTGAAATATGACTGACTGATATATCATATGATTGTAGAGTAAAAAAGGCTGATGTGGCATTTTTTTTAATATGCTCATTATTTCCTAACAATAACCAAATTTCATACATTATTGTTATAGAGAATAATCACTTTTACTGTTTGACCAAAATGGGTTTTTGTTCGTAATTTCTTGAAACTTCAATAAAAAATTATAACAATCAAAATGTAATAATCTACCACTTAAAATGGCTGACCGACTCTTTCCGAATTGTTCTCCCACTTGTCGTAAAACTATAGCGACGGTTGAAGTGTCTTCCACTGCCAAAATAATCGAAATCTTAGATAAATAACCTGTTGAAAAATTGGTCAACATTCTACCTTAACAGAGGCACCTAGAATTTTTGCCATACAATATTATTCTTTTAGGAAGCAATTGCCAAAAACAAAAAAAATTTGAAAAAACTGAAAGAAACAAAACCACTGTTGTGGCATGGACTTGAATGAACTTGTACTAAGACAATGATGCTCAAAGATATCTTATTATTATTAACAGATTAATCATAATATTAATATGTAAAGCAAAAACTTTGTACCCCTTTTTACGAAAATTGCACTGACGGAGGAGTATGAAATTTGGCACACTTATAGTTTATATGTAGGAAAAGTGCAGAACGCTAATATTTTTTAATGATGTTTATAAAGTGCATTAATTAAAAAAATAAAACATTACATGTACTACCATGCATTTAACACACTCAAACAAATATATTGGTGATAACGACAAAAGATCACAGATGACGCATTATAAATTTTGGAAAAGAGTCGTTGGTGTTGAAAAATAAAGATGGCGTTCTTATCAACAAGATATAAAAATTTGTTATGGTCGAATTTCGACCAATGGGCGAACAGTAGTATTGATAGTTGAGTAAGGTGCCTGCACTTAATTCTTAAAATAATGGCTCGTAAAAGACGAGCATTGTCTCACCGTCACTAACACCGTGACATCTGACTAGGTGGTAGAGTTTAACAGCGACTTGCCTGGATTGATACCACCGCCTTACCTATTCCTGTCACCATAACGTCATAACATGTTCCGGTTCGGAGGGTAAGGTAGCCGCTAAACTTACTTTTGCTCGAGGCCTAACATCCCGGCCTCTGGTTGGCAACGCACCATTACCACCTTTGGTGTCTCAAGACGGCGTGAGTTTCTTACCATCAGGAAATCCGTCTGCTTGTTTGCCTTCCAATATTATAAAAACAAAAAAAAAAGTCGAAACTCGAGGTCCGAGCTCGCGCTACTTTATCACTGCTGACAGAATGCTCAAGCAACGTGTACCCAAGCAAATCCGAATATCTAGTATAAAATTAAATCATACCAAATAGATCATTTTGAATATCGTCTTGAGGAATGGGCTCCACTTCAGCATTGACATCAAATGCAAGAGCTTGTTGAGATAAGTTCAGTCTGTTTTCTTCCACCCAGTTATTAACGCGATTCTCTCTACAAATATATATTTTCTTTAGCAACTTAATGTCCACATTTATACACCAGCTCTACCAAACATTAAAAATAATTACAATACAATTACAAACAAGATAAACTTTTATGGCACAGATAAACCAAAGAACCAAGTTTGACCAACATAAATAAAAAAGATTAAAAGTGTACATTTTATTTTTATAAAAAAAATTTACTTTATAAAAAAAATCCTAAGAAAAAGTTCAATGAAATGACTACATTGGCTATTATTTTAAAACCTAAACTAATTGTATATTATGGTTACTTACGAATCCTCAGTTTCAGGATCCCAGTTGCTAATAGAAAAACCTGTAAACGGTTCACATATACGGTCATTCTCAACAAATGGTGGTAAGAGAGACTTAGCTAATGTAATTTTTTCACTTAAATCTAGGTCTTCTGGTATGTTTTCTTTGATTTGTTCTAAATATTGATCATCTGTTCTGTAAATAAAAATTATCATTACGATAAAAAATAATGTTTTTATTGTTTTAAAGAATATTTTAAACAAATTAGAAATGTTATGACCAACAACCAAAAGTAATATTAAATAATATGCAATAAAACTAATTACCTTAAAATCAATGCTAATGTTTTATCATGTATTGGTAAAGTAGCATTGAAAGCTCGGTTAGATGAAGTCACATCGCCAGCTGTTGCTGCTAATCTTTCAAAAAAAGGATCTACAACAAAATAAGTTTTGTTTTAATACCATAATATATAAAATATAAAACAATTCTCAACATTTTTCTGAAAGCAGAAATATAAAATAGCTTTTTGATTAAAGCAGTAAAATCTTTAAATTAAATTATTTTTACTAATAAAATTAAAGTCCTGTCTGACTGACTGATTAATCATCGTCAAGCAAAAACTATTTGAGTTACAGACATGAAATTAGGTGAGTAGGGTCTTTTTATTGAGTAGACACCCACTAAGGATGGAATTTTGAAAGCTCTACCCCTAAGGGGTGTTAAATGGGGATTGAAAATTTGTACGGAAGGCTTTCATTTTTTAAGTAAAAAACATGAAACTTTATTATTGGGATTCTCATTTAAAATGAGTAGATGTGTATTTAAGGGTTTCTGGAAATTCTACCACTAAAGAGGTGAAATATGGGTTGAAAGTTTGTTTTAAAGTCCATATCAATAGGTTATATATGAAATGAAATTCATTTATTTGCTGAATAAGTGTGTTTAAAAGTTGTTACAGAATACTTATTCATACCAACATATTCTACCACATTTTAGTGTGCAAATATCTAACTTAATTAAATATATTGTATTTTATTTACTGCCATACAAGCAAAGACGTGGGTAACAGCTAGTGTAAAATAAAGGTAACTGACAGTGAGAAAATTAACAAAGACAACCTTATTTTAATTGCTTATTAAAAATATATTTAAAGAAACGTGCATATTATATTAGGTTCTCTATATATTCATGAATAGATCACTTGATTAAAATGAATTAAAAAGCAACTTACCAATATAATCATTTGTGTCAAAATCACCATTGAACACTTCTGGGTTTGCTGCAACAGCACCTTTAGATCTCTTTTTTTTCTTTTTAGGGGCAGTATTTTCTGTATCTACTGCACCTTCATCTTGTGGCCCATTCTCGTCATCTTTTTTACCTCTTTTTGACTGTAAGTAAAAAAAAATGCTGAAATCTATATAAGACATTCTTTTGACAATAATAACTATTGCGCAAACCAGTTTTAATAAAATAGTAATCTGTATCATACATTAAACCATAGTGATAAATTTTTGGCTTTAATTGTTATTATTAAAATATACAAAATTTATTAGGACTATTACATATTATATTACAGATAGTTTTTACCATTTTATTGTAAGGAGGGAACTTATTAAGATATTATTTGATTATTTTTAAAATATACCTGTGCAGCTTTGCTTAATCCACCCGCCATTTTAAGAACATCATAATGAACTGCATCCACTCTAAATGAGTATATTCTGGCAGAAGCATCTACAACAGTAGATGCCGTTTGTAAATTCTCCATTCTTGCATCATGACGTCGTAACATTGAAGTCATGAAGTCGATCAACTGTAAATTCCATGCATTGTCTTTGTTGATTTTCTGTGAAAAGAAAACACAACTGTCAACGGTCTAGCAAATCTTAAATCGTATAAAAAAATATTATAATCTGAAACAAAAAAAGATGTGATGTATATGTTTTATTGCAATTTTTGGTATTGTTGTTGACACCAGCGTAACCGTTATAAATAAACAAAAAGGACAAAACATTCAAGTCATGCATTCAATATTTAATAGTTACAAAAAACACAGGGACTTTTGCACACACAGAGATAACTTTATAGGAACTTAAATGAGATAATTAGTGATATCTAAAAAACCTTGTTTGATTTTCAAAAATCTTTTTAATGATGGATAGCTTAAGAGTCATGATCCTCAACTTACATATTGGGAAGCAATAAACACGACAAAGTACCACATAGTAGCATATACCTACATAGATAGATAACACTGATTATTGAAACTTACAGAACTATTTATAATTAAATTTATAAATAAGATTTTAATAATTTATAAATAGGGTATTAACAAACTAGTGCTCAAAATTAAGTATCTTAACTCCCATATCCTCGAAGAGAGAACAACCAAGACATCCATAAATAGCTGTAGACACTAAGTCCCACAACGTGAAGGGAGGCAAGCCTATCTCCAACCAGGCAATGTGATTTTTATTAGAAAATTAAAATTACACATTTCCAATTTGTTTTGCCTGACACAGGGATCAAACCTCACGAAGTCAATTCTGACACCCCACCCCTTGTCCACAGGCTCAAAATTATGCCTGAACATTCTTAAAATTCAGCAGAAATATTTAAAAAATCAAAACAAAATGAATAAATTATGGTACTTGTAATATTCTATATACTTCCTTAAGCGCAATGATTTATAGACCTCTGATGTGAATGTTCTTCAACACCACTCTTTAATGACAATTTTTTTGACATGGATTATTTTTATCATTTTTTACACTTTCGGATACTTATTCTGAGTCCTCAGTTGAAAGTGTGTTGGCTAATATGAGAAAACACAGTATGTGTGATACTTCAGTTGTTTCTAATTTCCATTAAAACCCAATCAAAATTCGATAGTTGAGTGTTGAACTTTTTAGCTATTAAATTACTTCAAGTATGTATAGTAGTCTTTATGTACTTACATTTTCAGCATAAAGTTTAAGGCAGCCTTGAAAGTGCTCTTTTTGAGGAGAGGATGACATCGTATCTCGCCCTTTACGCGGCGATGCCTGTGGTGTAGAAGTAGCAACCATCCTCTCAGAAGCCACAAGTGAAGATCTTTCAGCATCATCATCATTACGTTCCTAAAACAAAATACATTGTTTATAATAGTTAATGTTATAAGTATGCTATACGCACAAATACCTACTAATAAAGATAAGAATAAATAAAAGCTTCGACTTTAGAACTATAATTGTTAATAAAAAAATAAGTGTTTTATTTTTCTTGCAGAAACTATTAACAACTTCGCTATCGATGTTTGTGTTAAGAAACTATTTAAGAAAAAATATTAAACCAATAAAGAGTAACTGAATGGAATTATTACCTCGTCTCTGATATTTGAAACGCGCCTTTGAGGGATGAGACTGCGCCTTCTCAAAGAACTATTAGCGCTCCCGCCACTACTCAACCTCGACACGGCTGGAGTGGATGTAATCGCACTTTCCACCATAGTTGCACATTAAACTAGTAATTAATAGTAACGCAAAATGAAAGAGACTTAAATTACAAATGTTAGATCGTTATTTACAATAGTAAATTTCAAGTTCCAACGGCCGCGCAAACATCACCATTGACCATAGCCCATAGACCAGTTTGACACTACTATCACATCAAAAAAAAAATAAGGTTGGCGGGAACGGTCGGGGGGGAAAGCGCGCTTTTCAAGGGTTCCCTCCAATCTTTAAGCTAAAAATGTGTAATATAATGTAAAAATGTATAATTTATAAATTAATGAAAGTGTAAATATTACTTAGTTGTGTGTAAATGTGATTTAGTAAATAAACTATACTAGTGAAAGACTATTGTAGAGTTTTATCACGACAGAAGAGGCAGAGGCCTCAACAAGAAAGAAATTTGAAGACGAAACTAGAAAAAGACATGAAACATTAAGATATGGGTTTATTACATAATATAAGACTAGTATAAAATATAGAGGTAAAAAAAAGAATATTAAAAATACTTTTGCACTGTCGTAGAAGTTTTGGCGCCAATATGAAAGAAGATGATTTTGGTGTTCAGAATTTTAGTTTTATAATTTGTGTGAAAATAATCGTAATTCAAGGATGTACGTACTATAAAACAAATTAACGGAGAAACATAATATGTAAACTTCAAGAAATTAAAACTAAAGACGTATTGAAGGACTCAAATAAGCTTTGTCTTAGTGAAGGAAATGACTTTTAAAAAGGGGAAGACAATATGTTAAGAAACTGAAGAAATGAATTTAAAAATTTAATATGAAAAAGAATTTATTATTACGGAAGATGTTGGCAGCATGGCCTAAAGGTCTTAGCCGGCCCCAGAAAAAGGCAAATTAACTTAAAAAAATAAGTTTACTATGTTTTTTATTCGCCCAAATCATATGTCACTAGTTGCCTTATATCTGAATGCCTTAAGACTTACTTTCAAATTATACGGGTTATACTTTTTCAAGTAAACTTTTTACAAAATCGGGTTTGCTACGTATCTATGGAAGTCCCGCTTCTTATTACATAATATTTATATACTTTTTGCTAAAGACCAAATATGTTGTGAAAAGAGTCAACAATAGTCTAAGAGCCGGTGGGAGATCGACCTTCACCGATGTGATAACCAGATTAGACATATTTTATATCAAATATAATTTATAAACAAATTAGCCCATAATTACTTGCCTAGCTGAAAGTGCTCATGGCTATTTTTAATTAAATTATGTATGCTTTATGTATGATTTTTTGCAGACAAGTCTATATGACTGATTTTGTAATAAAATAATCTTAAATTTGATATAACTTTCGATAAGTTAGCAGAACGATGGAGTCACCTAAATTGACTTACCTGTTCACATCTGTTTACTTGGTATATTATGCTATACACAAAAATGGGTAGGCAAACCTACTGAGGCATATTCTGTGTGTTAATAACTAACAGGGAAACAAAATTCATTTGGCTATCAAAAGAATGAAAGTGATGAAAATAAAATCGATTATAGATAATTTAATTAAAAATAGCCATAGGCACTTTCAGATAGGCAAGTAATTATAGGCATATTTGTTTATAAATCATATTCGATAAAAATATGTCTCTTCTGGTTATCAGATCGGTGAAGGTCGATCTTCCACGGTCTCCTCTACTACAAGAATCGTCAAAGCTATGTCCACACACGCGCGCTTATATCTTCATTTCACGTGTAATTTTATAATTAGTCTGGCATCAAATTATTTTCTCTAAGACGCATGCTTTTTATCATTTTAATCAATATGTAGATCTTCAAGTCTTGAAAAGGGCTCTAACCAATTTATTATTTGAAATGATAACACAGGAAAGCCTAAATGCGTTTTTGAAATAGACAGTTTTTTTATTTGTTCGTGTTAAATTTTTGCTTTATTATAAAACCTTGGATATTTGTCGTTAAATTCTAACATATCAATTTTGCCTTCCAGCTTTTTTTGTTTATAAAACGCATGAAATACTACACGCAAACCTACCGGCGATGGATCTCCGGGCGCCAGCAGCATGTGCTGTAGTCGCTACTCATTCTTGAGTTTGCGGGTGCGCTATTAGCTATATGCCACGGTTGTTCAGGAGTATGCTACAAGAATTACGAAGACGCAGGATAAAAGAGAAAGCGCACGGGTGTAGACATACCTAAAGAGCACAAAGTGAAGACGAGTGACAATTGACAAAATATGTCAGAACCATGTCAGAATCGTTGACAGCAAAACAAAAAGACTGCTGCCAAGACAACTAATTGCTGCTGGACATAGGTACCTATTCCTATTTATTAATATACTTTATGGTACCTACCTATCACAGAACAATATTACTCACAGAGAAGAACTGTATCTACATATACAATAAATGCAACCATAGCCTTACACAGCTACGAGACAGTGGCGCCCCGTAGGTATAGCAAACGAAAATTGCTAGGAACGGATTTTTTTATATTTAATATTTAATTACTTTTTAATTTGTTGATAAATAAAAAAAAATCCACTAAAATTTAAAAAACACAAAATCGTTTATTCAACTTACAAAAAACATTTATAAACGTAAAGGGTACAATAACATTACAATAATTAGAAATTTTAGGGGCAACTCAATTTCTTATCAATTAAGGCAATTATGTCATGCATAGAAAATAACAAGTAAAACAGAAATTGTTTTTTAACATTTTAATTCTTAATTTTTTACATTTCATCAATAGTTGTTTTTGATGCAAATGCAAGAAAACCAACCAAAAACCAACCAACCAACCAAAAAAATTCACCAATTTCACCATTTTCTAGAAATCAATGCAAGTTAACCTAAAAAGTTTCCAGGCGTAACTTTAAAACGTCGTACGTCCTTTTTTAAAAAAATAAACACATGAGACCAGTAAAAACACCGTAATCTTTAAATTGGAATGATGCGGTGAAATCACAATTCACTTAACACAAAATATCGTCAGGAATCAATTAATATATTTATAATAATGGCGGCTTCGGATTTCTAATAACCTCGCAGGCCAGTGTGACCGGTTATTTCAAATAAATAATATGAAAAATCAGCAATTTCCTAATTAATTGATTAATGAGCTAATTATTAAAATATAACGTATATATTATAAATAACAATATTTTAATAACACTTGTATGTTTATTATTTTTTTGGTAGTGCAGCCTATAGCAGCACACCCACATGCAAATATTTTGTATGTGTTAATTGCGAAAATACGTCTATACGAGAAACAGGAGCCTGCTACCTATATTATTATACTCTTTTACGTAGTACTCTAATTATACTGTGTACTCTTTGCTGTTGGCCATCACACACTAGTACCTACATATTACTTTATAATTTGTGCATGACACCGGGACCCCGTGATAAAAGTAGAAATAGGAATATTTAAAGAAGTGCAACAATGTTCTATAGCAAATTTAGTTATATAAACACCGTTGGAATCGATATATTACTAAGCCACATCTCTATAACTCTATAACAAAATAATGTTCATATTACGTATGCCAAAAGAGATAACGATATTTTGGCTATACTTAATTTCGCATGAATTTAAAGTGACACTTGACAGTCCTCATGCTTGCCATGTGTGCCATAATTATTTAGTTTCAAAGTTTATAGTGATGTGCTATTACATTTGTCTATATTTTATTTTAGGAATAGGAATAATTTCTGAAGTTAAAAAAATATTAGTTGGAAAAATGATGGACTAATTTGTGAAGTATAGGGCGCGCACCCAAACCTAGTGTTTATTGATTATACATATTTCTGTATTATGTACATAAATACTGTTGGCTGATAGTCACATCACAAGCAAAAGAAAACCTATGTTGGGGATAGACCAATTCGAATGATTAATACAGAGACATTTATTTATTATTATTTTCTATAAGTCTTTGATAGCATGTTTTAAATTGAGTTATTCTTATCTTATAGCCATTTATTCGAGATATAACATTGTTTTAATAATCTCACTAACTTTAGGGTAAATATTGTCCCTCAAGTATGTCAACACGAAGTTTTGAGGTTATTTTTTAAATAGGCCAAATAAAACGTTTTAGTTGAATGTTATAAAAAAAGAAACATTTCGGGATGCTTAAAAGTAGAGTGACAAAGATAAAAACATTGTTTCAATTCAAATTATCTTGAATCAAAACTTATCAGAAATCATTCAATTTTTTTTCTCCCACTGTTGTGTGTAGATCTATAAATTCTGCACCGTACTATTTCCTCAGACAGCTCTTACACAAGATTATCACACAAATACCGAAATAATACTGAGAATAATTTTAAAAAATATATCAAACCTACAACAACAATGGTATATGCAATGTAAGAAAACTGTTTGTCAAATAATTGAGGTAAACACTTCAAAATAAGGAACAAACTATGCGTCTATCTTTTGTAGTATGTGAGATTTGTATTTCCTATCTCATCGTCGTGTAAGTGAAAAGAAATATATTTAGCAGTCTATACATTTTTCGGTCTGTGATTTTAGATCTAGTTCGGTTGTTTCAGTTTTGTCAGTCAAAAATTATAAACGTATTCGATCTTCCGTTCCTAAACTTGATTTACTATTTTTAAGGTATAATGTGTGAACCTTTTATTATTAAACCAACAGAAGACGACACGTGAGCGGATTTCTAATACACTAAATCAAAGATTTACGCTTGTAATTACCCATCGGATTATTGGGAATTCATTGGATATAGGATTTTAACAAAAATCCGTTGTCACGCTTATATAATTCACTATACGATCAATAAGATTATATGAGGTGAAATAAAAGTAAATTACAAAATAAATCCTGCTTTGTAACTGAGACGTATATTCAGCGACCTTTAATGACTTGTAAGTAAATATTTTCAAGTTTTGAGCACGTTTGATAGGTTACTTAAAACAGATTTACTCATGAACAATCGCCTATCATCATTTCTTGAAAGCAACAACTTACTCACTTATTAGGATTAAAAAATCCACCAATGATGCCAATGATGCTATTCGTGAACTAACTGACTATTAATTCAAACTTAAAAAGGTAACAAAAGTGTCGGGCAATATTTCTCGATTTGACTAAGGTATTCCATAAGGTTCGATTCGATCATTAATTCATATCATACTCATCATTCATAACGAAAATAAAACTTGAAGATCTTGGAGTAAGAGGAGAGGAGGCTTAAACTTTTCCAAGATTACCTCAACAATAGGCGACCAAACGTCAAGATCAGCCACTTTTTAGTAACAAGCAACAACTGAGCCACGGTGTGTCACAAGGTAGCATTTTGGGGCCGAAGGTGAAATACCCTATCTTTTGAGTAAGCAGTGCATTTGTTAATTGTTTAAATCTTATACAATCAGCACTTCCCGGCTTTGCACGGGTGAACATATTTTTATTTTTTCCTTGTAGTAATGTTGCTCGTGTTCATCAGGAATAATGTCTTATGAAAATTGTGCATGAACTTTTAATATGTAGCAGCCAAACCAACGAACTTTCTACCGCATATTAGTAACAGACACGTTTGTTTAATAACTTTTCCTTGCTTACGATAAATTTTCGCTATTTTTCAAATTAAGAAAAAAAAATCAGCCTTCTTTCTTTTGCTTTTCTGATGAATGCTTTAACTGTTTTAGCTACCGAGGATTCAAATGATGTCAAGATATGTGAAAATCATCTGCAATGACAACTCATTAATGAAGTTTCACATACTGTGTACATGTGGGATATAACTGGCGGCGTAATTGATGAGACAAGAATTAAAAACTTTTACAAGATATGATTTCAATCAACGGTAGATAACACGATTAGAGCATTTGTTAAGGAAAGACGAAAAGTTGCAGGTTCAAATCATGTTTCAGCTGGAGTTTTTCCTTTAAAAAATGTAAGCCAATAACAGTTTGTATCTGAAAAAATAAAGTATCGTCTTTCCTACTTTTCTTAATCAAAGACTATTAATTAAATCAAAGACCATTTTTTTTTAAATATTAGCACTGGTGAGATTTAAGTAAAAGTCTAAACGCTTTTGCTACCAGAGAGCGCAACTCCACCTCGGTTAATTTTCTGATATAGACTACCTACGTGGTACATATTACTTTACAATTTGGGTTGTAGACGTTGGTAAGTATTTTGTTTAGAATGTTTTTTTTTTAAACTTTGATATATTTTTTGGATGGATTGCTTGATTTGAATGATACGTTATTTAATATTGTTAAAGATTTTTTGTCATATCTGTAACGATTTTCGCAGAGCACGCGATGAAAGACATTTCATAGCTTACCTACCTTTTTACACCTTGGGTTACATTATTGGAGTTTAGTAGTGATGACTATTTTTTGTTTATTAAAAAATAGAGTTTATGTTACTCAGCGATAATGCAGCATTATAATGTTGAAAGAATTTTCTGAATTGTTTCAGTTGTCATGAGTTTATTCGTTACAAACATAAAAAAATCCTTTTAAGTAATAGTATATGTATATAGATTTTAGATTATTAATTTAAGTTCCATTAATGTTACGCACTAATGATATGCACTTAGATTATTGTACTCGATAACTTACAAGTAAATTCTATTTATTTATTAGTATATGGGGGCATTGGTCAACTGTAACAGTTTTATACCTAAAACTGGCACTGATCTATTAAAAACAGGTTTAAGTACAATTTTTTTTTAATTTAAGAAAAACCTATTCTTTTTATTATATTATATACTATTCTTATTCTTGCTTTTCTCTTTAACGTGTTTTGGCTTTTTTTGCTATTTCCCACAAAAATTGTATTTCATTTTAACCTCCGCGATCTCCACTATCTGTAGTAGTTCTCTTACTAGTCTGTGATCTGTATATTTGAGTTATTTTGAGTGTTAATGTCAAAATTTAAGTGATTTCAAACAAAAAGTTTCAAATACTAAAGCTAATGAAACTAGGAAACATGAAAGTAAACCACTTTTATCAAAGACGAATATGGAATGTGCATAGATTTAGTATGTACTAGATAAACAAAGTCAGTTAAAAAGCGAAACCAAAAAAAATATGCGTGAGTGTGAGTAAATTGTTTATGTATGAGTTAAAGACAGGGTAGTTAAAAAGGTCACGTACGTTATCGATATCGATAAATTAATAAACTATAATTAAATTAGCATCTTTTCTTTACCCTCATTTATTATGATATAAACAATATCAAATTTTATGTTGTACGACTATTAAGACATTATATTCGTGAAATATTGGCTTTATGTATCACTAGCATAGTGACTAA
>NJDC01006002.1:43521-54776 GCA_002245475.1 Calephelis virginiensis | reverse complement strand
ACGGTTAATGCAGAGTGGTACACTAACAACTGTTTGCCACTTGTCTTGGAAAAAGTTTGAGAGAAACGACCTCGCAGCAGGATCCTCTTTCATCACGACAATGCGTCGTCGCACACCGCCAGGCAAACGATCGACTATTTGGCGATCTCAGACGTGGAATTACTGGGTCACCCGCCGTATAGCCCCGACCTCGCACCCTGCGATTTTTATTTATTCCCGAAAATAAAAGAAAATCTTCGAGGAAAACATTTTATGGACGCCGAAGAAGCAGTGGCTGCGTTTCAAAACGCCGTCGAAGAGACCCCTAAGGCCGAGTGGGCAAGGTGCTTTTCTCAATGGTTCCATCGAATGCAGCGATGTATTGATGTAAATGGACGCTATTTTGAAAAGTTATAATAAAACTAATAACTTGCTAGAATGCTTAGTTTTTGATTTTCTAAGAACTTTCAGTTTGACCCTCGTAATAAGGGTAAACGCTTTAGAAGCCTTAGAAATTAATAAAAGAAAAAACAATCCAAAATTATTCAATGATCAGATGGAACTTAATACATCACCCCTTTTAAATGTTTTCTAGTATTTTAATCTAATAATACAGTATTATTATTATGTTGACTGCTTATTGCTTATTTCAAATTGACATACCTTTTACCGTTTATTTTAATTTATTTTAGTGTGGGATATTTTTCTTATATAATAATTTAATTTTTAATTTAATAATTTAACTTTAAATAATTTACTTATTTTTATTATGACATGAATGTTTTCTAATTTTGACATGGGCATTTATATATTATTATAATTTTTTCTTTTAATTAATTGATTTTAGCATAAATAATTAAGTTTTACATGTGTAAAAAAATTGTAAATTTAATTTAATAGTTAATTAATTAGTGGAAACAATTGACATGTTTTTTAATATTTTCTAAAATGGTACTTTTTTCACCATTTAGTGGTGAAATAATCTATAGTGGGCAACTCCATTGTATAACGTATCAAAGTTTTTTGTATCTACCTATTATAATGATTTTATAGTTACACATCAAAAATAATATTGTTGAGTAGTTTAAGTTTTAGCCCTGATGATGCTGTATAAGCGAAACCGGTAGGCTACTAATTACAAAGTAATAAATTATATGTGATAAGTAAAACAGTACAAGTGTTTCTTTCTTTAAAAATATGAATAACAGTGGTCGCCCGTTGGTCAAACTTCAACCATAATAAATTTTAATATCTTGTTGATAAGAACCCCATCTTCATTTCTCAAGACCAACTACTTTGTTTCCGAACTGTATGGTGCATCATCTGTGGTCTTTTATCGTTATCATCAATATAATTGTTTGTGGGTGTCAAATGCATGGTAGCGTAATGTTTTATTTATTGGTTTAATGCACTTTATAAGCTTTAATATTAGCGTTCTGCACTTCTCCTACGCATAAACTATAAGTGTGCCAAATTGTATGCTCCTGCGTCCGCGCAATTTTCGTAAAAAGGAGTCCATAGTTTTAGTATCACATATTAATATATAGATTGCAGTACAATATTAACAGTCACCTTTTGAAGTAACACAAACAACATTGTTACACTGTAACAGAGTATAGATTGTAATGTCAACATAACTTTTGAAGTATTCCAGTCACTGCTTAGTAATGAGGTGATAGATGGTAATAGTTTTAACCCTGGGAATGAATACAAAGCCATTGCATTGCTTTTTTTATATTTGCTTCATACCAAGCAATTACAAATTTAAATAGCAACAAATTTATAATTACAGGATCAATTACAGATGAGGACAGGCATTTATGTGATTTCTCTGACTGGGTGTTTAATAAATTTATACTGGTATTTATTTACTTTACACTTTGCTTTCTTTAAGGCTAGATGAATTTGGGTAATTTGTCTAGTGATATTTTTTTAACATAACCTGCTTTGAATTTTTTCAAAGCATGTCCAGTCATTTATTTTGGTCAACATTACTATTTAAAATTTGCAAATGTGTGAATTCACAACAATGTTTAGGGTGCAAGGTTTGAGCTGGTTTGTGGACAACAAAGGTTGAAATAAGTTAGGAAACCTGTGGACAATCGTTAATTTGTATTAATGTATTTGTATAAATGAAGTTATGGTGTTTGTCAGCAGGCCGGCGGCGGGGCGGGGCGGTCCCGCACGCGCGGCGTCAGCACCGGCAGCAGCGGCGGCGGCAAGCGGCCCTCCTCGCGCACCCGCCGCCCGTCCGACCAGCATGTGCCGCACCACCAGCAGCAGCAACACCAGCCGCCGCACCAACAGCACCAGCAGCAACACCAGCAGCATCAGCAACATCAGCCACCCAATAGTATGTGTACATAACTCTATGTACATCATTTTATACAAAAGAGTGTGCATCCTCAGGCCCAACATTCAGCATCATATGCTGCAACAAAACTACACCAAGTGCACTGTTAGCAACAGCATGAGTATCAATAACTCACAATAATTAGTTCCGATTGTCTAAGAGAGTTCTGACTCATGTACCACTGTAGTAAAAAAAAAACGTACAGGGTGTCCAGTGGCAGATTTCAATATTTAGAAAATTGATAAAAAAAACTACACTTATAATTTAAACTGGATATATTTTAATTTGTTGACAACAAATGCGGATATCATTTTTGAAAACAACATTCTCTAAATGGCGGCCTTCGAGTCTGACACACTCTTCGAGTCTAGCATGCATGTTTTCAAAAACGCGTTTACAGAGCGTCTGGGGAATCCTGTCCACCAACGGTGAGGGTCCTGGCCTGGCTCTATTTGAAATCTACGACTCCACGGCAAAAGCGCGGTGCTCTCTGCTTCACTGTTCCATAGCTACTAAACCACCCGCAGCGCTTGCGCTTCTAACGACTCCCCCTCCCATGCCCCTGTAACAAGTTGCGTTCAGAAACTATGCTAGTTCAAACTTTGAAATCTGCTACTGGACACCCTGTAGGTTGTATGTTAATTAAATATAAACATTAAATTAAAAAGGTTTATCTTAAGTTTTTTTGACATGTTAAAATTTTTACACCCATTTGGCCTTCCATCTTCCTCACCTTCCACATTATAAAACCGTAATAAAACGAAATCTGTAAATTAAATATTTTTTTTGAAAAAAGATTGATACTTATTGTAAATGTATTGTACTACATAACCCAAAACAAGAGTTATTAAAAATGTTGTCGGTTAGTCTGTTTATCAGTTCACTGTAAACGCAAAAACTACTGAACGGATTTTAACAAAATTATGTGTAGCTTATTGTTCTGGTCAACATGTAGATCCTTAGATTGATGTACATCCTTTACTGCAATAAAATCTTTCGTCCCTATCAATAAACATAAGATGTCATTTAGTAGGACGCAACTTCTTAAGTCGCGGGTAACAGCTAGCTTAGAGTATAATATTTATCGATGGAAGATTGTCTCCATATTTATATAACAATATACTTAGTTTAATAATAATACTTTCAGTGCAAAATTACAATCGAGGTGGCTGGAGGGGAAGATCTCGTGGTCGCGGTCGCGGCTTTGTCCCTCGCAATAAAAACACGCTCAAGTTTGACAACGATTATGATTTTGAACAAGCCAACACAGAGTTTGAAGAACTGAGGAGCCAACTCGCGAAGACCAAAATATCAGACGGAGATGTAAAAGTTGAGGTAGGAGGATAATTTAAGATTACCCTGAATTTGTTAAAATTGTCTAAAAAGCTATCTTTGTATCTTTTCTCAAATCTTAAAACTAGTTAATAAGACATATAAAATTACATAAAATAAGTCTGGACCGTGAAAAATATTATAAACCAGTTAAGCGACGTAAAATGATAAAGAACTGACTCCAATTTTATTACCACGTAGAGATTGGATAAAACTATTTTACAAAAGGTAACTAATGATACCGAGGTAGTCTCAGGGTTGTAAAAGTGGTTTTTGACCTACACTTACTTAATAATGATAAATTTACTTCAACAACATGATGTGCTTATTTTTATATTTTTTATGAAATTTATGCATTATTAAGTATAATTCAAAAAGCAGTTGTTGTATCATGATAAAACTTATATGGGACCTCCCCGGAATCTTATACTACCTTATTAAAAAGTAACCATCAAAATTGGTTTGTTATTGGCCAAGTAATTTCGTAAAATACAAAAAAAATGCTGTTGGATTGATCATTTCCTCATTTTTAAGTAGGTAAAAAAACATGTTTTAATGTATTCTATTTAATATTTTCTAGACTAATTTTTTTACTGCTATTTTATCGTCAAATTATTTTTGATTTGACACTACGTTTTTTAACTATCCGTAAAACACAAATTACAGTATTGTGAATATAAATTTATCTAATCAATAAGTCCTTTGCTTATTAAACTAGCAGATTCTTTAGCTCTTGATATACATATTTCTCCTTTGGAAAACTGTTTATATTAGGATAATTAGTGTCATCACAAGTCTAATTATTCTCTCCACTTTTTTTTTGGTTGTCTCATACTATCTGGAGATTTGTCAGCTTATTTGCTGTCTTATGCATTAAAAACATTCTACGACTGATCTAAGATTGTGAGGAAATTTGTGATGCCTTACTACATAATGAGGGTGCAGACAATGTAAGGATGGATTAGTCATGTGTTGACTGTTTATTTACAGGGTGAAGTAGATAAGAAGGATGATTCTGGTAACGAGACTGGCGCTGGTGAGGCTGAGGTGGACGATGATGGTTACTCTGGATATGATAAGAAAAAGAGCTTTTTTGACAACATTTCCTGTGAGGCTGTTGAAAGGTATGTATTAATGAGAAAATGTGTCTAACCTGGATATTCTACAAGGATAATTCCTAGACGGACTCAATGTTTTATCTTGATCACAACAAGGAATCTAAAAGACGTTAAAACACTTCCAACAGTAAGATAGAATTATATTATTATAGTTATTCTCGTGTCAGCCTCTAAACTTTTATTGCCTATATAAACAAGGGACTTGTGTTACTAGTACTCTGGTATAAAGAGTTTAACAGCATAAGCAGCACGGCAGTTGCATTTTATCTAAAATTGAGGATTTTGACCTGAGTCCCGCATTTATTGATCCAATAAGAACGCTGGCTAATAAGATTTGTGGTTATTTGTCGCAGGTCGAAGGGTCGAAGCCAACGGACGGACTGGCGGACGGAGCGCAAGCTGAACTCGGAGACGTTCGGAGTGGCGTCGGCGCGGCGCGGCGCCTGGAGACCGCGCGCCGCCTGGAGACATCCCCCGCACCCGCACAACCCCCACCTCGGCCCGCACGCCTACTCGCAGCAACACGCGCCGTCAGTACACATTACTTAAATGTCCTTTATTTAACATTAAGTAATAAGTGGCTATGAACGATTTGGGCTCGATATATAGAGTGTAATATTTGCTTAGATATAAAAGAAAACACTCCGTCGTACTACAAAAAAAAAATATGTAAACGCCCGTTGAACACACGTTTATTTAAATTTGGTCGAAAATTGGATTCTCAACCAATAACATGCTGCCACGTCATCCACGTATTGCATGCTATTGTTTGGGTGTTTATTTTAGACAGCGTTTTATTAAATAGGCGTTTAATGTTTTTAGAGGTAGGTAAGGCTATACAGTTTTCGTCAGCAAAGTCGTAAAAACTGGTTGCTGCATCATGTTCAACCCAACCGAAAAAGAGAGGTGTAATAAGTGTGTTTGTTTAAACAATAAACTGATATCTATGTAGATTTTTTATTTGAAAACTGCCGTGATCGAGGATGATTCTTAACTACAATACGTATAGGTTTTTATCAAGAGTTATTAACAATTATATAAAGACCTATCTACAGTCTACGCCCTGCACACGGACAGATGAAACTATATGGGTTTTGTGATTTAAATGTATTAATTTGAAACGTTTTATTACAATAGTATATTATTGTAACGTGTAGTGAGAGTCAGTATGTATTTTGCGTTGCAGATGGTGGCGAGTAATGCGAGGCGGTCGCGGGCGGGGAGGAGCGTCGCGGGGCGCGGGGAGCGGCCGGCCCGGCCAGCCCGCCGCGCCCGCGCCCACACCCGCCGCCGCAGGTACACTACGTCACCAATCGATGTGTCGAATACATCGAATCTAGTGAATTAAGTATTATATATTACTAGTAGTCGCCCGTTGATCGAAATTCGACCATAATAAATTTTAAAATCTTGTTGATAAGAACGCAGTCTTCATTTCTTTAGACCAACCACTTTTTTCCAAAACTTTTTTAGTGCGCGCGCCATCTGTGGTCTTTAATCGTTATCAACAATATATTTGTTTGTGTCAAATGCATGGTAGAGTAATGTTTTATTTATTGATTTAATGTACGTTATAAGCATTATTATTGAAAAATATTAGCGTTCTGCACTTCTCCTATACATAAACTTTGGTTTATGTGCCAAATTTCATACTCCTCCGTCAGCGCTTTTTTCTTAAAAAGGGGTCTAAAGTTTTTGCTTCACGTATTAAAATATAGATTAATGTCCCAAGACTAAAAGTTGCGGTTTCGGCCAAAATCCGTATAATAAATAATGGTTTTAAAAAAACTTGACAAAGTCGCTATGTAAAAGTTCAAATAAAAATGTGATGAGGAAAAAAACATTTTATCATAATATAATATATCGCCTCTGTGGTCTAGCGGTCCGGCGACGGACTTGACTCCTTGAGGTTCCGGGTTCGATCCCGGGTTTGGACAGCAAAAAAAATAAAAAATGTGTATTTTCAATTTTCTAATTAAAATAACGTTGCCCGCCCGGGATTGGATACGTACCCAGTTGGTGATAGGCTTGCCATCTATCACATTGTGGGACTTAGTGTGTTCGGCTAGTCGTATTTGTTTTTCTGCCTAACTCTTGGGGGATATGGGCGTACTTTAAATATAAAAAAACGTAATTACAAGAATAATAATCTTTTGTATGTGTGTTCTCTCCGAAACACCTGGAGAAACACCAATCTGTTTGAAACTTTGTATGTATGTTTCGAGGGGTACGGTTACTCTCGAATCTCGATTTCATACAAACTGGAAATTGGAATCGGATAATATTGTCATTTTATCTATTCTTAAACACAGTACTAACGAATTATTAACATTTAGTTCCAAAAAAATTATTGAGTCGAATAAAATAATTGCATTGTTTATTATTAACTAAAAGTTAATTCGGTGGTATTGTTTTCAAGACTAAAATGACATATCCAATTCCAACTTACATGTAATCAAGATTTAAGTGTTACCTTACTGGTTGATTTAAATACAATTGGAGCCATTAGGTGGCGCCGTTATCACTGTCATATAGGTAGTTCTCCGGATCTGCTAGTTTACTTATATACTAATATTGTATTATTTTTTTTCAGGCAAATAGGAGCTGTGTTGACGTAGGGAGTGTAATGAATCTTAATTTATTATCGCGAGGACTTACCACAAATGGATATAGTAACGGAAACGTGTACGTTGGTGATTAAAGTGTGTAGTATTGTGTAATCAAGACGTAAAGATGGCAACGGGAAGATAATTGGTTTGGATTTAAGTCGATGGACATAGCATTGGTGTGATAGTGTTGTATCCATAAATGGAAGGAGTTGTTGGAAATTCCCGTGAAGAAATCCCTCAAGGCTCTTATAGATAATTAAGTGCATCAAAGAACAATGTGTTCAAGCATTGGGCTACGTTGACTACCTGTTATTTTATGTCACAAGTCGACCGGTACGATATTAGGCTAAATTCTGTGATAGAGGTGTCAACGATAATTTTTAAATAAGCGTCGCCTTTTAACAGAGGGCAATAGGCTCCATAGTATAATTTAAATTTACGCCCAATCGAGAAACATATATTTTCCTAGCTTCACACTTACTGCGCGCATTGTGCCTATGCGAGTTGTAATTAGATAATGTTTTATTGTTTTAGTCATTGCTACACTTAGCAATGTTTTTCAGCAGTCCTGGTATTCTTGGAGATGAAATACCTTCCTGAGTTTCTGCTGGCCAGGAATTCACTGTGTAAAATTTTTAATGAGGTGTTTCGGATCTAAATAGTTTTTTCCACTCATTGTTTTAAGAGACTGTAATGTATTTGTAATGAAGGACTGCTGGGTCCTATGGCAGTTAGCGTGATTGATGTGTAGTTGGAAGTTGTTAATATATTGTATAGACTATAGAGAATGTAATTACTGCCGTATGGATCAGCCCATAGTGGCTATGGAGAGTGTTTTTATCACACAAATTTAAGTATATTTGTTAAAAAGGACTGTTTTGTTTCACATATTGAATTGTAATCATTTTAACGCCGTTCCATTAAAATCGCGAAATGCGGGTAGTTCGAAATGTTTTGACTAAATACAATATATTTGTAAATCTGTAAACTCAAAAACTGTACCTGGTGATTGTATTAATACGGAAATATACATTTACTACAAATCTTCCAAATGTGTGTTTTTTAAACATCTGCAAAAATACCTAATATCTACGAGCTTAATTATAAAAGATGAATTGGTGTCTTTATTCATTGACAGTATACTTTTCCGCCTTATTGTATGGTTGGGATTTATACTACATACATATTTCACGCCAAGTCCTTTCGGGGCTGGGCAGAGAGTATTGAGTGCCAAATCTCACGGACCTGGCAAACCAAGGCAGGTTTCTCTACATTCATTACCCTTTTCACACAAACACGCCGGTTTTAGAGACTCTTAATACCACTTTCGGATAACACCCGAGCGATTTAATCGTGGAATGTCAATCTTGGGCTTCTTGCATCAATCCCCATTGGAACTGTATATCTGCTTTTTCCACCTTACATCTGTCATTCTTTCTACATGACCGAACCAGCGGAGCATGCCTTTTCTCATTTTAACACCAACACTTTCTCCTTTCAAATCCCACTCTAGCCGATATACATGTCTAACAGACCGATGTATGAGACGAACGGATGTTCAATTAGTGTTTCTGCATATTCCCCGTTACATCGCCTCTGTGGTCTAGCGGGCCGGCGTCGGATTTGAGGTCCCAGGATTGGATATACATTGTATGTCCGGTTGATGATAGATGGCAACCCATCACATTGAGGACTTAGTGTCTTCGGCTAGTCGTGGGTGCCCTGGATGTGACTCTGCCTACCCTTTCGGGGATATGGACGTGAAGATACTTTTTATTATTGAAGTCTTAATTTAAAATGCCTGAAACAACATTGCATCTTGTTAAACTGACAATAAAATATGTTTATTTTTATTATCACTGCCCTTTATCGAATTCATGTTTTTTTATAATTTATATAAACATGCTAATTTTAATGATTCATAAGCACCAATGTGACATGTGACTTGCATTTACCCTTGATAAGAACAGCCATAGCAAAGTAGGCAGAGAAATAAGAAGTATTTGGTGTTGTTGCATTGCTGTAGCATTTTAGTTGATCTCGGTATCGCCTTCGCCTATGAGCTGAGACTGCCCGAGGTGCTATGCTACTTTTTGCAGAAAAAAAATAAATCTTATAAAATACCTTGTCACGATCATAGGTACCGTGCGTACTCCTCCGAAACGGCTTGACCGATTCTCATTAAATTTTTTGAGCATATTGAGTAGGTCTGAGAATCGACTAACATCTATTTTTTATAACCCTAAGTGATGAGGGTGAATCACAGCAAAAAAAATGTGAACCGTCACGGGACGCTTGGCAGATGTGAAACATCTATATTATTTTATAAAAAATAACAGATTGTGATAGGAACTAAATATGTCATAATGATAAAATAAAATATATGATAGGAGAGAATCGCACAGTCGATTGCGCATGGCGACGCGTCGCCACACCGTACACACTACTGCATATAGACTGTATACTAGCAGCCTGTCCCGGCTTCGCACGGGTGAAAAATTTATAATTTTTCATAGAAATAAGGCACCCTATGTGCATCAGCAATAATGACTGCTTCTAATAGTAAAATGTTTATTCAAATCGGTCCGGTAGTTTCGGAGCCTATTAAATACAAACAAACACACAATAAAATCTTTCCTCTTTAACATTATAGTGTAGATGATATACCGACAGCAGCTCCACTTACCGGGTCCAATTGTATTTTGAAACCATGCAGAAAATTATCGAAATACCCATTTAAAATTTCAAATCTGTTTAACCCTTTAGAAGTTAGGTATGTGAAATAGGTAAGTACGGAAGGATCATTTTTACGACCCGGTGTCCTATTACCCGTTGTCCTGTGGGAATGAAGCATAGTTCTGCTTTAAAACGTAGCCTATGTTCATCAGGGACAGTATTCGCTTTCAATCTTAAAATAATTTTCAATACTGTTCAATACAAACAAACCAGCAATCAAATCTTTCCTCCTTATAATTGGTGTATCTATCCTGTCAAACGTTCTGAGTATGCTTGTAGTGACCTACATTACGGCGATTAATTTTTATGTACGTGTATGGAAAAATATATTTGCTCTGCATACCTAATACGTTTCTGAGAAACGGTGGAAATACACTTACAAAATTTCAACCCAATCACAGAAGGCGTTTAGTAGTTGACATACCGACAGCAGTGCCACAAATCTCAACACGAAAGGGTAATTCTCCCGTTGTCCTATTACCGGTTTTCCCGTAGGGATGAAGCATAATGTTACCGAGGTAAAACCCTATTTTTATTAGCGGTAAAGCGGGTTTCGAATGGAATAAGAATTTACCGAATCGGCCGGGCAGCTTTAGAGCCTATTTAATACAAACAAACAATAAAATCTTTCTCTTTATTATTAGTATAGATTACATTACCCGATTAATTCTATTATTCAGGTCAAGTCGCTAGTGTGATACAAGCTCACGTGGTGTCGTCGGCCGTCGCGCACCATGCGCGCGATTTATAATTTTCTAGCGTAGGTAGGTATTTTGTTAAGAATTACATTTTTAATTTTGTAATATCTTTTAAATGGACTTTTTGATTTGAATAATTCAAAAAGTAATCTCAAGGTATTAAAACAGTCCTCAATATGAAATGATTTATTTAAATAAGGATAAATAAGAAGGTATAGATAAAATGTTCCGAATATTACCACTATTTTTGATAGCTTTTAAAATGTAGGTATAAAAGTGGTAATATTTCCGTAACTGTAATATGTATATAAGGTTTTTTCATGATATATTGCGACTTATTCGACACCGTCAATAAAACACAATTGAGTTTCTCTGTAAAAAAAGATTTATTACGGTTATTTTACTGAAACAACAGAATTTACAATTTTAT
>NJDC01006002.1:24344-43476 GCA_002245475.1 Calephelis virginiensis | reverse complement strand
AAGGTATAGATAAAATGTTCCGAATATTACCACTATTTTTGATAGCTTTTAAAATGTAGGTATAAAAGTGGTAATATTTCCGTAACTGTAATATGTATATAAGGTTTTTTTATGATATATTGCGACTTATTCGACACCGTCAATAAAACACAATTGAGTTTCTCTGTAAAAAAAGATTTATTACGGTTATTTTACTGAAACAACAGAATTTACAATTTTATATGAAATATTATTTTTTTATCAAGAAATCTTTACATACCTGTAAAAAAAGAAACGACATTTAATGTTATTAGCTACGGTGTCTGTTTCTTTATTAATAATCCTTTTAAATAATTTTTACAAGTTTTACTTTAAGTTTTGTTTTATGACACGAAACGCCATGTTTTTTGACAGACCATAATTTATTCTTTTTCTCAATTTGAATGATGAGAATTCGAAAGAGAATTATAATTTTCTTTACATGTATATATGTTAGATATAAGTATGGTGTCGCGAACTTTTTTTGTAGATATTAATACCTACGTTCTGTAATAGTAGAACATCTTATATTACTATTGTCAATGGTTTTCGCAGCCCATGCGAGGTCAGACATTTTATAGCTATTTTTTTACACACCTTGTGTTACATTTTTGAATTTTCTGGAGAGATCCCTAATTTTTTCTAGTTTCAAATATACTCACTCAGGGATAATGTAGCATTCTAGAGGTGAAAGAATTTTTGAAATCGGTTCAGAAGGTGCGGAGCCTACCTATTCATTTCAAACAAACAAAAAATCAAACCTTTCTTCTTTATAATATTATTAGTATAGATATATAGGTACCTATACCATCATATAACGTGACGCGTCGCCACGCCAGAAATCTGTTTTACGTGCGCCTATGGATGTTTCACATCAAAAATAGCAGAACAACGTCTGCCGGGTTAGCTAGTGTTTTAATAAATAAATAAATACCTAGAAACATCACAATCACACAACATGCACATCGATGACGTTCCTAAACGGCACTTCCTACTGCATCGCGAAAACCATAGATAATACACACGAAAACCGCTGAGCCTCGTTAATGTGCATGTGTAGTTTCGAACGCTTGCAGGTAGATTTCACGTTTCATGTTTGTACTGTGACCTCGCCGACAACCTTTCTTGGAACACACTTACTCTTTAAAGCAAATTGCGTTTGACCGTACTGCTCATTTTGTCTGGTTTAGTAGACTGCATGAATGCGGCCAGACAAAAATGTTCGTAATTTTGAGCTGACTAAAAATCGTATTTTAATCGCCGGCCTATTTTCTTACATAACGCACTCCAAAAATAGTTTTATTGTAAACTAACCCACCCGGGCGAACTTCGTATCGCTTGATATTAACATTTATAAAGTTATTAGTTTTTTCTTCTCATTGTAACCTACACAACGAAAAATAGCAAAATTAGCCCATCTGTTCAGGCGCGATGAGCACGCAAAATGGGGATTCATTTTTTATACATTATATACCACATAGATACCAACTTACATGTTTTATACTGGGAAGGTATACAATTTAGTAAAACCAATTTATTTTCGAGTTTTTTTTATTGCAAATCAAAACTTAAGCTGGTATAAAACTGTAAACGCTTGTCAACAAGCTCAAAACAAACTGGCAAATACAACATATAGGTATCAAAACAGTTTAATATAAACAACTGGCGGGCTATAAATAGGTTTTAAACACTTCATTAGGGTAGATTGATCATACCAAGAATTAGATCGAGGTGTAGATTTGGATTAAATGTTAACGCCAATTACTTTAAAATTTAGCAAACTTAATACATTCATTATACACAATCACAACATTTTGTATATAGATCTTAATAGCGATCTAGTATGCTATTTCAAATATTCCTAGGGCGGAGTGTAAGCAACAAAAGGATTTTATATGAAGGCTTTTTTGTCTAAATATCTATCGTTACGGTTATAGAGGGGTCATAGCAAAAAGTATATGTAATTGATTAAATAGGTACTTACTATATTTTTTTGTTCTATAAAGGATACTTACCAACGTTATTTTAGTACCGATCAAATAATCTCTAAACAAAATTTTAAACGCTTATGTTATGTATGTTAAACGAAGCTTCGTTATAGTTTAGCCATCCTACAAACGTCAAACGAAAATTAGGTTTTCAAATAATTATTGCGATCAAGCAATCAATGGCTGAAATTATTACAATAATTATAACAAGGATCAGATCTAGGCTTCAAAAAAGTTTGTGACCACACTCTACAAATAATAATTGTCCACAAGTATTCTCTCATAAATGGTTGCTTTATGATCGTTACAATAGGTACTAAGTACCTACCTACTTACCTACAATCCTGCAAAAAAGTCTTGAAATATGATGTACGTACTAACATATTTTTGTATAGTTAATGACTACCTAGTTGCACAACGTATAATCGACGTGGATCAAAGCCGTTGGGTGAATACAAGAAAATTAATACCGCTGGACCATTACCATCAATAGACCATGAAAGTATAACGTCAAAGGTAGATATATTAAGAGTTGTGGGCATGTTCATCGTGTCCCCAATTTTGGGTCTGCACTTGTATAACAATAACCCTAACTCCGCCCTTTTTAATTTTAATTCAAAGAGAAAAAACTTATATTAATCTTAACTTCTAAAATTTGCAATCCATGATATTAATATTTAATAACATGCTCAACACAAAAGTAAATACCTAGTACTCGGTTTAGATTACTTGGTTTAAATTAAAACATAATAAAACAACCTTAGGGACTATTTTATAATACACTATATAAAATGTTTTAAAAAATACCTTAAAACTAGCGCTACAAATGTAAGATATTTATTTACACAACCATTTTATAGAAATGTAATATTGGGATATAAGTCTTTGTTAATAAGATCAGTATAATTTGAGCTGGGGGTAAGGGAGCAACTTTTTTGGTGAATACCTACAATGGAATAGTCAATTGTATAAATTATAGCTACAAAACTTAACTGGAGTGTATCCAGTGCCGTATTGAGCAAGTTAACCGTTTTGCGAACGTCATAAAAATATACTAAAATTAATATTTATATAATTTGGGTAATTATTAATAATTAACATTAAACATTTATAAATATGTTGCGTGAATAAAGCAATTAAGAGCTTGTAATTTCTAAAATTGAATGTCATGCATGCATAGGCTTACGCGAACGGTTAAAGGAATTCAAATAAGTATGTACGAATGCAAGACTTCTACGATCATTGAACCTATTTATTGCTAGGTTAAAAGTAAGTAGGTATCTTAAAAGTTTTATCAAAATTTAAAAACCTGTGACTATTATTAATGCTCGATGAGGGTAAATGTAAAACCCTTATGTGTCTATTGTTACTGAGTATTGTCTTATATTTATTTATAATCATATAAGTCATTGTCACTAATATTTAAATACTATGTAAGTACTTAGTTTTATTGTGCATAAATTAAAAATGTAGAAAACCCCCGACACAAGAACTTAATTTCCGTTTAAAAAGTAAAAAATATCAGATTATAATTGCAGACATTCGGTTAATCATCCCACTTTCACATCCCACAGCTTTTAACGGCTCAACCGATTTTCATCAAATATGTCTAAGAGCACTCGCACATAAGTTACATTAAACACAAAAAAAAAATTGAAATCACTGCATCGGTTCTGGAGTTATGATGCCACAGTCAGCCAGACATGTCAAACATATAACATAGGGTTCAAAATAGGTAAGAGAGTATGTTATTTATTATGCCTGCAACGTTCGCAAAACACTACACAAGGGCGGGGCCCGTGAAAGATTCTATCGTGGGGTACTGAGGTACCCGCAGCAATCATTACGCTGGCCCAAATTTATTAGCAACTCCGTAACTAATAATGCATTTTTATAGTATCAGAAGACAAATAAGCGAAACAGAATCTTAACCTATTTAAACTTCAGAAGTTAATGACGCAGTAAGTGAGATTTGAATCTTACACATTACACAAGTAGGTATTACTTTTTTATTATGTAGGTAAATTAGCTTTCTGTTTTTATTGATTATTATTGAGTGGCAGACATTGAGCTCTTTAGAGACTGGCGAGTAATGACCGATGAATTTATTGCTTATTGCGATAACGCGAATGCCAGAGAAAAGCCGATATCTGTTATCTTCCCCGCACTTGCTATAATGCAAGTCTAAGTAAGGTTATTACTTTATAAAATATAATAAGTATGTATATTGTGTAACTTTATTGTAAGTTTACCAAATGCAAGCTTTAACCACCTACTTCTATATATAAAGTCTACAAAAATTCCTGATTTCTGACAGAAAAATACAACTACTTCCTGTACATTAGTGTAGGTTAATTATATAAGTAGCAAGTGAAGCGATTTTATATACTTACCTAAGTGTATTTGGGCCCGTCTACATTTCATTTATAAAAAATGAGTTTTAAAATCTTTTGAACGTTATTACGTAGCGAGCTTTTAGAAATGTAAGTTAACAAAGATCTTTATTTTCTTTACCTTTACGGAAACTTTTTTTTTTACGGAAACTCACCTCTAAATTTAGAACTTACTATTCTTATCTAACTAACTTACTTATCTTTTTATTTATTTCTTGGTTATGACAAGGAATCTAAGTATTTCCATTCTATGTGTAAACGTCCAAGGCCAGGCCCCGTAAATACAGAGGCCCGATTAAAAAACATCTTGTCATTAGCTTTATGTAAAATAATTCTCTATCTTAACAGTTACAAAGTCCTTTTATATTAGGTATACAACAAAAAAAGTTGACAGGTAAATAATCGCAGTACCTACCTGACACAATAAGCTCAATAAATAAAAGTAACAGAAAACGAGTAGGGAAATCATTAACAGAGTACATTCCTAGTGAAAAACTTTTAAAGCTGTGTGTACGAGATAAAGTACTAACATTGCTTTGCCAATGTATTAAAAAAATCCTACTCGTTTTACTGTATAGCAAAAAAACATCAATGGCATATTTATAGAAATGGGAATAGCAAATGGCTACCTAATATTGTATTGTGAAATAGATATTGTCATGCATTGAATATCTAAATGGACAAAAATTGAATACAAATATATTAAGATATGTAAAACTAAACGCGAGATTTTCTAGTGTTGCAATATGAAGTGATACCACGAAGTTAAGAGGTTCATTAGTGTTTTAACCACGCCATTCTCTCGCCGGCTGACCATTCTCGACTATCCACACGGATCCACTTTGGGCTTTCGTTAAAACTTCAATGAGAGTGCGTCCCACGTGATCTGGGCTGTTTAAGATAAATTTATACTTAATTATTATAAAAAAGGACGTATACTTACCTAATAAATGTGAACATATCTTTTATATACAAGTTTCAAGTTTTAATCGATGTAACGATAGCGACAAAATTTCATATCGCTAACGTTAAAGCATCAGAAATAACATTCCTACTTACTCTTAGGCTATAAAGGTGCCGAAAATATTTATCTACCACTGGTAAACAGAATTCGTCTAGCATTTGGCATATTACGAAACTATAAAATATTCTAAGATAAAACATCTAGTGTGTATTAGTTATCGTTGTTTAGACGAGGTACTCTTGCATGCTAGAGGTAAAAACTTTAAAAAGAGAAGATTTTTAATGATATAACTGGAGCATCTTTAAAGCAAGGGTTAAAGTCAACTTGCTTAGGTTCAGGACCTTTTTCTAGTTTTGATTTATTTTCCAATTAAGTACGTATACTGAAAATCATTAATTAATTAGAAGACAAATTTCTAAGTATCAAAGAAACGTTAATTCCCGCCATCATGTGCTATTAAGGAATTTGACGATGTCGTGATATTTATTTGCTTAAAGACTTTAACTACTCAAATTAAAAAAAACAACTGACAAAGTGGTATTTTCGCAGCGACTCGCCCGGATTGGTACCACCGCCTTAGCTATTCATGCCGCCATAACATCAGCGCTTGCCGTTGACGTGTTCCGGTTCGGAAGATAAGGTAGCTGGTAAACTGACTTGAGCATGAGGCCTAATATCTTGGCCTCAGGTTGGCAACGCACCATTACCACGTTTGATGTCTCTAAGCGACGTGAATTTGTTATCATCAGGAAGTCCGTTTACTTGTTTGCCTTCCCATATCATAAAAAAACCTTATCTACCTCTGTGTCTTGCAATTGGCGTTGTCCCTCTGCCAGGCAGCTTCGTACTCTGAGGACATCAGCTGTTTGCGTATTTCTTTCACTAGTCCCGTGTCTGTGAGCCCAGGGCACAAAACAATACTGCGGACTCCAGTCAGATTTACATGATACTGATCCTGGAATAAGAAGTGGATTATGCACTCTAATATCGATACCAGTGTCGGATTTATTAACAGATGTTTTACCATCACCTACCTAATTTTAAGCCGTATTTTTTCAAGTTATGTTGTATCATATAATGGACCAAGTAGTCGTCGTAATGTTAGTGTTTACTTTTGTTATATTTAGAATAACTGGAAAGCTGTCACTTCCTCAAAAAATAACGATCAACTTATGGAACATGCTTAACACCCCAACCTCAAGTAGACCGTATTACCACTTTTAATGCCTGTATGTAGGTATTTCTTTCAGGAACTGCGTCTGTTTGCCTGTTTATAATGCTGTAAATAACTATTTACAAACCCCATAAGCGCGTGTGAGTCCCACTACAGCATAGTTGGTTGCAGTGTAAATGGGGGTTGACACTTGTGGATTGGCAAAAGCAGTTGACGCTGTATTTACGATAGTACCACCTTGGCCACCGCGATCTTTGCCCATAAACCGGTAAGCCAGCAGCGTTCCACGAATGACGCCGTTCTGAAACATTACACTCGTTTTACTGTATAGCAAAAAAATGTTTGTGTATATTAGTGTACGCATGTAAGAAGTAAAACTTCTTTGTGACATAATTTTTCGTAGAGCATAACAGAACAGAAATTTTACTTAAAAATTAAATTTAGATGTCGTGCGTTATGATCTTGATCGAGATCTCGTAGACATAGCCAGCGGACGGCGAAACAAAAATCACGTATAAATTAGAAACGAACGAAAAAAAAATTAGTATGAAATTCGGCAATAACATAGTGTTTTTTGTGAAGCGTAACTTAACGTAATGAACAGAGAAATGTGACTGCAAATTTTTCCCATACGTCGATAAAAAAGTTTCACTTCAAAATATGTTAAGAATATAATTTCTTTCTTTTATATGAATTCTCCACTTCAATATACTAATTTCACTCTTATAGTTTACTTATTATAACGTGATGGTACACGGTATCATAAAAGCAGGTAGACCAATGCCCATATAAACACTTTTTCCCGCAAGTTAATTATTGACACGACACTTTATGGAAATCCATAGCCGAATGGAAAAATACGGAATCCATATAAGTAGATTTATCATATCTTTCTGACCATCCATGTGGCAATGCCACTTTAGTCTGCTATTATGACTACAAATTTGAAACTTCTTAGCTAGATGTATTCTGTCCACTGAGATAAAAGAAATCTAAAAAATGTTAAGGGAAGTGAAACTAAAAAAAATACGTTCATTAAAACCGTACGAGCGAGGTGTTTTGAAATTATTGGAAAACTTTATCCTTTACACTTTGTCACTTGTTTGTTGTTCATACTTTCCAAGGAAACTGTTCTGTATATACCGTTACATTTTTTTTATTTTTGACATTTTAAAAATACACGGTAAACACATTTGTCTCCACAACCCAAAAACCTTGTAAAGGCTTATTCGAAAGGCCTCCTCGTTGGTCGAGTGTCTAGTGTACACGCCTAACTGCAATGACCAACCGCGAGGCTCGAATTCGATTCCCGACGAGGGCGGACCTTTGTGTGATAAACATTTAGATGTCTTCATTTCCGGGTCTGCATGTTTATTAAATTTATTCTGGTATCTATTTAAGTATTTCCATGTATTAGAATCGTTGACCAACACCCATAACACAAGAATGCTTATAATATACTAGCTGACCCGGCAGACGTTGTTCTGCTGTATTTTTAATGTGATTTTAATAAAAAAATTGTGATGAGTCACCCTTATCATTTAGGGGTATGAAAAATAGATGATGGCCGATTCTTAAACCTACTCAATATGCTCACAAAATTTCATGAGAATCGGTCAAGCCGTTTCGGAGGAATATGGGAACGAACATTGCGACACGAGAATTTTATATATAAGATATACTTTGAAGTCAGATTAAATTTGTGTAACTTGTCCAGAGATATTATTTGTGACCACTTCCCTATAACAATGTATAAATGTTCATACATAAAATATTACGTAAGTTAAAAAAAAAACTACTGTTTCCCCTAAATCATAATGACTTACTAAGTTGACATCGACCTCCAATTCCCAGAATCTGTCATTCATCACTCCAGCGTTGTTTATCACAATATCCAGTCGGTTAAATACTTTTATTGTCATCTCGAACGCTTCTGCACATGCAACATAAATATAAATCTGAATATTGTATAATAGACTATTTCTTAACTTTGTCTTTGTACCTAGTCTAGTAGTCCAATGTTAGCATACATTATATGAGTTCTTGGGTTCAGTAGCCGCGTCGGACCACTCAAATTTGTGTTTTTCGATTTTCTAATCTAAACAATGTTGAACGCCCGAGATTGGATAAGATAGGTAAGACCTATCGCACTGTGGGACTAAGTAATTACTTAGTACCTTTTTGGCGAAATATGGGTGCCCTGGTTTTACCACTGTCTACCTCTTAGGGGACTATCGGCGGGAAGACCCTTACTTATAATTTGTTACTAATGTAAAGTTTCATAAATTCCACAAAAGTGAAGTACCTACTTATTTTTCATATTTTATTGCCCACTGAAAATAATATTGTACAAGAAGCAAATTTTAAGCAGAATGGCATTCTCCGCTAGCTAATGTTAAAATGTTTTGAATAGGTAGAATATAATATGTAGGTGGCATCAAAAATATACATGCACTTCTATAGATACCTCTATCTATACCTATAATAAAACTGTGGAAGAGTGAATTCTGTACACTGAAGATATTTATAAAAAAAATTAAATGCAGTAAGTAGCCTAACGAAACACATATGTACTTTATTTTCCAATAAACGACACCGATTTTATCACGGGTTTCATGTCGGAGAGGGATAAAAGTCAAAGAAAATTGTCTATAATTCATTAACTCGTAGTCCGATTTTATTTGCTCTCGTTTTATTCTGTGGCGTGTGCTTTATAGTATGGGAGCCCAAGAGGGGATTTTTGGACTAACTCAGGCGCGTCAGATTAAGATACGGGAGATACCCTGTACCATTGTTGAACACCTCCATTATGTATCAAATCTCTACATAGAGACGCGCATGTAGGGTTGTCTGTCTAATTTTTTTTGGCTTGAAAATATACTCGAGCGTGTTAGATTAAAGTATGGCGGGCTTATTGCATGCCAATAAGTTCATGTTTAAATTTCTGATGATTTGAACAAGACGTACGAAAGCAGGAGGTTCAGAAACTTTCAAAAAACCAAGTTAAATGTGTTAATTGTCGATTACAGCAATCTGTCTGATTGACATATTTCTGTCATCGGAGACACATTAGGCATATATTATTAATATCTGATGAGTTCGGCTATGATCAAGTGACTAAACGCACCGCTAAAAAGAAAAACCTTACATGGCCTTTTTTACTCTCCACTATTTAATTGAAAAAGTGGAATGGGTCCCAATAACGCTGGAGTTACTACACATTTCGCATCGTGGGCTCCCCTACTATTACAAATTGTCCTGTACTACTAGAATAAAAATCAGTATAAGGTGACCAAAGAACTAGAAATCTGGAATATAAGCATTTGCACACCAAGATCATCTTACATATTATACCTAGATATATTACTTCAAATCTCACTACAAGGAAGGCAACGAAAATCGATTGCAAAGAAAACGAAGTTTGCTGGGTCGGCGAGTGTTACATGAAGTTGTATCAAAATTGTACATAAAGGATGTTTAAAATTAAGATCTTTGTAAAAATTATAAAAATATTTAAATAAATAATAACTAATGTTTAAATGAATGTAACAAAACAAGCAGACAGGTAATTTCTGCATTACTCACATACCTACAAGGATTGCCTTCTTACCTAGAAGTAACTTATAAGTGTCTAATGTAAAATAAAAAAAAAATTGAATTTGTATCAAACCTAATCCGAAAACAGCATAATATCTGAAAATCCAACGTTATATACGTTCTATCTTAAGGTGTTAGGTACTAACACACACGTTTATTATGTACCTACTACGATACCTGCGATTAAAATAAGGGCAATTGCATAATTGATATATCTTCTCCTAGGCTACATACCTAGGCAGTTAAATTAAATTAAGAATGATAAACTGGGGTAACCGTAAAAGTAAAATATTTTATTATGACAAGTACGCATGGCTTCTGTCACTTGTAAAACGAAAAAAAACTAGAAAAGTAAAGATTTAGAGGCACAACCAGGGCACCCACGACCAGCTGAACACACTATGTCCCACAAATGTGATAGGTATTAAGCCTATCGCCGACGCCAACGGGGCACATGTCCAATCCCGAGTAACTTTATTTGTATTAGAAAATTGAAAATACAAATTTTCTATTTTTTTGTAGCCCGACCCGGAACCTCAAGAAATCAAGTCCGACGCCGGACCGCTAGACCACAGCACAGAGGCGATTGTAAAAGGAAAATTGTATACGTATACAGAGTGACATGCCAAGTATCAGCCATGTTTTGAAAAACAATTCGAAATCGACAACTCTTTCAATTTTTGAAAAAAATCCAGCGCTTAATACAAGATGCATGGTTATAAAGTAAACAATCAAGTTCCCACTGCCCGCAGACGCATTTGCAGGCTGGAGACGTCATGACTCGTACTAGGTACGACATAGCGTAACAACGAGTGAAGCATTTTTGCAAATTGTTTAAATAAATATTTATAAAAGTAAATATTACAATTATTAAAATTTGGCCGGTCCTTTCAAAGTAACCCCGTATACCTATGCTATTACATAATACCTGTTTTTCCACTTTTCCTTTGAGTTACATCAAGAGTTCCTGGCCAAATGCCGGCATGATCACCCCATTCTTACATATACCTAAATCCTTTGTTTTTATATTTCAATATTATGTTATTCGTTCAAAAAAAGTTTCATATTTTATTTCGAGAGGTTACAAAATGTGTTTCATTTTTTTCGCGAATATAAACTATGAAAGAGATAATACGTAAGTATATATTAAGACAAATTCAAATACAATTCAAAATCATGCTATCTCTATTGTATTTCTGTTAGTCGCTGGAGATAGCAAATATAAAACACGTCATTTGACAGCTATTTGATGTACACTTTTCCATTTTGAGTTGGCAACTGAGATACATAATCAGCACCCAGATCATCACTCCACAGGGTGGGAGGTTGTCCAACACTATGTATTCCGGTCCACTGGAGAATATTCTATAGGTAGGTACTATACTTGTGGATAATTATTTTCATATTTCAGTTTATCAACAAAACAATAATCAGAATTTAAACTTACCTTCATACTGTGGATAATCAGTGACGTCACACTGACAAAACAAAACATTCTTCCTGCCATATTTAGCACCAAGCTCGTCAGCCACCTGCTCTCCAAGCTCCGAGTCAATATCGCACAAAGAAACCTGTAAAAGTCGCAGTATAAATCAATACACAACGTAATGTATATTGAATCGAATCAGAGCATGAACTACTTACATTTCGAATCAGAGCACATACTTGTTACATACTTGTACACACATTACATACTTGTACATGAATTAAAATGTTGCCTACTCATATATTTATATTCGTTTGTTGCTCTTGCTTAAACGAAATAAGTATGTTGATCACCATTAAGTATTAAAAAAGTTAATTGTTAATTGCCTTGAAAAACAATATTATTGGAACTGCAAAATATAATTCATTAGCTATCTATGTACATACCTAATACATTTAAGCAATCGGATCAACAATCGGTTTGGTTTTTTATTTTTAAAACAATGAAAAATGTCTATTAATTCTTAATACTCAAAGCTATTATTAAAATAGTTGATACCTTAAAGCTGGCCCTGGCAACATTGGCCATGGCAACTTAATAATAGAGGATTAAAAAACAGTAACAATACCGTTGCATTGGTAGGTACATGTTCATTGTTCACAAATTACAATTTTAAGTTTCAGGCAAACCTAAATGTTATCTGTATGTGTATACAAATAGGTACGGACGTATTTAAGTAAATAATTTATCTCTCAAAAGGCCCAATCCGCTTGTTGGATCATTAGGATTGTTGTTAGATTCGTCACAATAGCCAATTTTTTTCAAATGTTTGAAAAACTAAACATGGCAGCAACAAACTGCAAAAACCGACTCCTACTATTTCATTGAGACCGCGTATGACGTCGCAATCTAATTATTCTTATTTCGCAAGAAAGCAAATGGTTCCGAAATGGTCCCACATAAATTATATCAACATTCTACAAGTCGTTTTGAGTTACACTATGTAATAATAATAATAAAAGTTAGAATGCATAATTTTTTCACAAGGTAGTCATGATTGCCTCAAAAACCACTAGTCGGATCATGGTAAACAGATATGGGATGACCTCGGAATCATGACCTATTTTCCTGAAAAAGAACCAGTAACCAATAGCCAACCAATCGGTTAGCTATTGGCCGAGTAATCGCGTAACACACCAAAAAAAAAATAACACACAGTCGAATTGAGAAAAACCCGTTTTTTTCGTTTAGAAATTCAGGTGTTATAAGTTTCACGTGTCTGCGTCTGTCTGCCTGTGTGTGTGTGTGCGCATGTGAGTGAGTGTGTGGGTGCGATGCGTATTTGTGAGTGAGTATGAGTCTGTCTGTGGCACTGCTGCTGAAAAAATCTGACGTTATCGAGATGGTTCTTAGCTACATCTAGTAGACAAGTTTTGTCGGACTATTGAACATATTTTAATTTAATTTATTTATAATAGATTTAAATTTTCTGGTAAAACAATCATAAGAACTCCTAAATAATATGTGACTTTAGTAATTATTATGGTAGTTACTAAAGAAATATTGTAAACTCAAACTCAAGATCCATGGCAGGAACAAAATCTAGTAATGATTTAGGTATATAATTTTTACAGAGTGTCAAAAATAAACATTTTAATTTAAAAGATGCGTCATAGCAATGTGAAGTGTGAACGTCCTGTACCTACCTAACGAAAGATGAATGATTCATTTCAGCTATAGGAATTTCGTTTAAGAATATATTTTTGTATCGCGTAGATAAATCAAAGTCGATATATCTACTACTCGTTTTCTCTTTTACTACTAAGTGTATGTAATGTTAGAATTATATTTAAATCGTAACTAGGTAAGTATACAAAATAAAAACAATTGTAACAAATATAACCAATACAAATTGCAAAAATTACGTATATCTATACCTACCTAAGAAAATTGTATATATAAACTTTGAAGTTGTTTTAATACTTAAAAAGTACAAAATCTACCTATATGAACGTATTTTTATAAAAACATTTAATTACCTACTTAGGTAGACCAAAGGTAATACTACATACATTAATAAATCTCTACAAAATAATTGTAAATGTAATAAACTTGTGTGTATAAATTAGATTTTCAAGAAAAAAGACAAGCCCGCTAACTTTCTTTCGCCGGATCTCCTCAGTGAGTGGCCGCGTTTTAAAATTATTTACATACGCGTTACAAGAATTATTGTATAGTATTGTATAGATCTACGTAATTAAATCTATTTTGAATTTCGAATTTTTTGAAAAAAAAAACATTTTTACGATTTTTGTAATAGAACAACGTAGGTTGATATTTCATAAAGAAAAAAACTTTGATCATTCAAGATCCTTTACTGAAAGATTCAAGACTGAAGAGCCGGCAAAAAATCAATACAAATACCTAATAACTGCCATCCACTAGCCAGACACTTGAGAATTGACATAATTTTCTTAATTATGTTTAAGTTGCACGATTTTGTTTATATCTTTAAATAGCACCACCTTTTACCTTGAACTCACGAGAGTATACTGGAACATAAGTTACCTTGGCACCCTGTTTAAGTAATTCTTCAGTATATGCTAGTCCGATACCGGCAGCTGCTCCAGTGATCAAAGCAACCTTTCCTTTTAACTCCATTTTCGTATTTTCTATTTTAAGAGGACTGCGGGTGAATGCAGCAACAACTACGGTCGTTGTGGGTGTGTTTCGATCGAGACGAAACTCCCCTCGCAGGGCGGAAGAGGGGTGCCCTCCCGTTTCTCCCTCAATTCCCCTTCTGTAGTAAATATACGCACGATCGCACGCCACTCTCGCTATCCTACGTCGATTCAGTCGCATATGAACCGTTCGTAGCACGTTGTATCTACTTACAACATACGTTTCGTAGTAAGACAGATTTACGGCCGCACTCAGAGAAGTCCATCATCCTTGAACCATGAAATCGACATTTTCCATTCATTCCACTCCAAAATTGCGAATTATTGATTGATTAAATGTTAATCGCTTCTGTGGTCTAGCGGTCCAGCGTCGGACTTGACTTCTTGAGGTCCCGGGATCGATCTTTGGGTCGGGCAACAAAAAAAAACAGAAAATGTTTAGTTTCAATTAGATATGTGCCCGGTTGGCGGTAGGCTTGCCACCTATCACATTGTGTCTTCGGCTAGTCATGGGTGCCTTGGTTGTGCTTCTGCCTACCCTTTCGGGGATCTGGGCGTGAAGATACTTTTAAATGTTAACTTACGTACCTGAGTGTGGTCGATAAATATATTTTTAACCAACTCCAAAAAGGAGGAAATTATCAATTCGATTCATCAGCATCATTATACTAGAGTCAATCCCGGCAGGCACTTACGTTGAACGTGGAAACCTTGGATCAACCTTGCCTACACTTCAACAGGATTACTCGGCCAAACTACGAACGGATGGTTTGTTAATGCGTCGTGAAGTAAATGGCAATTTATGCATTATGGATCTTGGTAAAATGTATACCGGACCACCTCAGAGTTATGATCTATCTTTCGAAAAAGCATTATTAAATCGCGTCGTGGATAATTATCAGAAATTAGAATTTTTTTTGCAGTTTTAACTAATAAGACCACTTCATAATAAAATACATACTGTAATATAAATAATAGAATTCTGTGCAGCAACTTGCCCGGGTAGGGATCCACCGGCCTACCTAAATCTGCCGCCATAATGACTCTGTCATATTCCGGTCCGGAGGGAGAGGTATCCAGTAGACTTGCACAAAAGGCCTAACATCCCGATTACAGGACAGTGACGCACCTATCACATATATGATGGGTTTGTTGGCCACAGTTGTCTCTCTTTATCAGCAGATCCGTGATTAGTGTATTTGCTGACCTCTCACATAAAAAAAGTTTTACTGCGCTTAAAGATATACTTAGGACAAAAATGCCTTTCCTTCATATGTTTATGACCACTGAAATAAAACTGCCAAATCTGATTGCTTTTGCTGTATTTGTTAATTTATCAACATTATGGTGTGGTACGATAATTTTTTCACATTATAATACACTTTTACATTTTTATTAATTTTCTACACAAACATCGAAAATAATAAATTTATGATAAAAACGACGTATTAATACGAAATACCAATCCAAAACGCGTCATTGTCATTGAATCGACACGTACTGTACACTAATTACGAAAATAAAATTTATCAGAAACAACCCTAGAATATAAAAAAAAGAACTTGAAACTTCAAGACTACATTGCCAGACTATCGACTCTAAAATATACTATCTTTTCCTGATTTTATTAGATATATCATTAAGTAGGTATATGTATACAATTAATAAAATATTTGATTTAAGAAAATTTACATTATGTTCATGATTTCAGTACTTTACATAAAATATATATTTACACAAAATATCACAGATTTATCATCACCCTATTTTGTATATGTATAAAGTATATTATAATTTTGTATGTCTATTAAAATATGTCAAAAAATATATTTTGACCTGCTTCAATAAAAATTAAAATTTGATATGCAAAAGTAAGTATGGGGTGTCATAGTGGTAGGAAATGGTTTATGTGTGGTGAGCTTGATCAGCTCCCGCGGCAGGGACGGCTTTCGCCAGGTATGAGAAGGAACGGGCGTTAGGTAGACCGGTTAAAACACAAGCACTCAACGCTGACCGCGTGAGGTTCATAGGTGCAGCGTCATACCATTCCAGAGTATCGCCATCATAGCACTCCACGTGAGGAATTGTTGTTGACCCTATAATTTTAAAACTATTAGCACTTATTTCCTAAAGATACGCATTACGCCAATAGCTCCCCTCTTTTTCCTGTAATAAGTGTCGAATATGCCGAGTTTAGTATTTATACAGTAGTACCCATGTACCTAATGTGGAGCACAGAACCAATAAAATACCTTCCGAGGTTCACAAGTTGTGACTACGTCCACAAATTAAGGCAAATATATAAGCCTCCATGATTACTAAAATTAGTATGATAAAACCTAGTGCAGTGATTATATTGCCGATGCAAATGAAAAAAAAACATTTCCCTTTTTTTTTACAAGTAGAACGTACTTATTAGAACACTCTCAAGGGTGTAGCCAAGATTTTGTACAACGGGGGCAGATAAGGACAATCCTAGACTACATTTTTTAAATCATGTTTTTTTACAAATGAGTACATATCTATGATAGCTACCTAGTAGAGATGAGATAAAAATTTAATATAAAATATAATAGCCATAAACTTCTTGATGTACCTATATTTTGCGCGATTTTAAATATTTTTCTAAACTTCTCTTTTTACTTAATATATATTTTTTGGACAAATTTCTTGTTCACTCTTACGCATACGTGGCCCGTTTAAGCGGTTTTCGCTCATTCGAACTGGGGCAGCCGTCCCACTGCCCGTAGTTCGTTTTGCCCCTGGACTCTCTCATACAATTTCGGAACTTGTTACTTAAAATTGTTAAAGTACCTACATATGTTGCTTTTTAGTACACTAATAAGCATGTTAAATGCATCAGTGCTTTTACCATTGAATCCTCCAATGACGAAGATCATGTCATCAAGCAAAACTGTTGCGAAGTTGCTTCGTGCGCTGAACATTTCCGTCACCTCTTGCCAGTCGCCACCGCGATATGGACAGTATTTTTCACCTAAAATAATAGCGTAAAAAATAACGTAATTGTAGATAAAACTTCTGCAATCACAAAATGTTAATATGATTTTAGATTTATTTACGTTGGAGCTTTCTATAGGATTTTTGTACTATTTCATATCAAGACGGATGTTTTGATAGAAAAAGAATCAACGTAATCAAGAATCAAGCCTAGATATTAATTAATATACACTATGATCAACATGTCCATCATTAAATCGAAATAAAATCATTTAATTTGCAATTTTACGCCAAAAAATATGTACGTATTATGGCGTGACAAAACAGGCAAAATAGTGCGCTATTATATTAAGGTGCGGAAGCCAAAACCCCCATTTATATCCAGCTCCACACAACACTAAACTGGTTTATTAGCACCAACAATACCTACACACACTATTAAAAACTCCACGAACGTTTCGCTTCGTAACCGAAGCATCCTCACAAGAATTCGATACGTGCGCATTTTTCATATTTTTTAATAACTAGTAATTTGTTGCTAACCTCGCGGTTTTCACAACTTCACCGAGCTTTGTGGGCCGTTCAGAGTGCTCAGCCCGAGACATCATTATTTAAATGGATTGGACTGTTACCTACAACGCTACCAACAAGGGCTATCTCACGGCAGACCGTACCTCGAATTGGTGCTGCGTTCTTGTTACTGGGTGGACTTGATGCAGGAGTAGTGGGGGCTCGTCGCTCGGCGTCAGGCACCGGCCGCAAGAGTGGTCTTTGTCGCCGAGACTGGCGGCGCACGAATATATACACGTATGTATACGCGCACGCGACTCGCTCTAAAGGATTTCGCGAGTTCGCGCGCGGGTGTGTTTTAGCAAGTACGCTTGGTGGTGTTACCACCTTTGTTGTCCAACATGTGTACCGGGAATGAATTAGTCAAATTTGTTTGTTCGTTTAACAGTGTAATTCACTTAACCAAACTCAAATGGCTCCCTATTCTCTTTCGCAGAAATACTCATGTCCTTAGCCTCCCCTACAACATTTTAGGTAAGTATTTAATCTTAATTGTCCCGAATATCTCCAAAAACATTTTAATTTTCTTCATCCTCCAGATTCACCTAATTTTTATACTGTTGCTTGCTTATTGCGTGTTCTACCCTATCGTAACATTTTGTTTTCACATTCTTTCACGGTTTATGCAATTATCTTCCTTTTTCTATTCGAAAAGTAAAACACTATAAAAACTTTTTTTAAAAACAATTAAATTTGCTCTATCTGTCAAATACTTATTTTTTATTACATTTTTGTAATTGAATGCTTTGATCCATAAATTGTTAACGTATTAGCTTAATAGTTGTTTATTTTTAATAGTATATTAGTACAATACAAACAGAATAAATTTATGTTCAAAATTTCTTTCTAGGGTTAGCTAGTCTCTTCACAAGATAAGCTCGCCTGTTGTTTTTTTTTTATGATATTGGAAGGCAAACAAGCAGACGGATTTCCTGATGTTAAGAAATTCACGCTGCCTAGAGAAATCAAAGGTGGTAATGGTGCGTTGCCAACCTGAGGCCGGGATGTTAGGCCTCGAGCAAAAGTAAGTTTACCGGCTACCTTACCCTCCGAACCGGAACACGTCATGACGTTATGGCGGCAGGAATAGGTTAGGCGGTGGTACCAATCCGGACGAGTCGCTGCTAAATTCTACTACCTAGTCATATGTCACGGTGTTAATGACGGTGAGCCTATTGTACATTTTTTCTTAAAAATTATGCTATTTTGTGTTATTTCACTTGTGTACAATAAAAAAAATATTAGTACCCGTATTTAAACGGCTGTATCCATTAAATCCGCCAAGTGCGTAAATAGCGTCACGGTATGCAATCAGGCTTACGCCGGAACGTGGACTCAGCATTGACCTGATGAAGCTCCACTG
>NJDC01006002.1:9566-24038 GCA_002245475.1 Calephelis virginiensis | reverse complement strand
CGTGGATCTCTAACAAACAACATTACCACGTATCCACATTGTGATGAGTTAATATTTTAAAGTGAATAAAGAAAATCTTACCGTGTACAACGACACTGACGTAGCAACGAGCTTGGTACATGCAAGCTCTTTCATGCCATGTGTTTGCCACAGGGTCGTAGCATCGAACTGTATTGAAGTGATCGCTACCATCGAATCCGCCGATCATATAAATCAGATTATTAAGTGTACAAAGACCATGATATGCCCTAGGTGAGAGATCCATGTGAATAGACAGAAACCATCGATCAGCCCTGAAGGATCAAACAAAAATAATAAGCATTATCACCCGTTGGTTTATTGGTTGCCGAATCAGAATTCTTTGTCGTTCAGTCTTTTGGTAGCTTAATGTTGTTATACAGTTTCTATTCCTGCTCTAAGTTGGAAAACAACTTCCGGTGTCCTTAGAGATACCAGATTTTCTAATACCTTATAGTGTGATCATATAAATAAAAAAAAAGGCAGCTATAGGTTATAAGTACTTTAAGTTTTTTAGGTCCATAATGTATAAATTCATTCTTAATATTAATAATATGAAAGTCTGTTAAGCTTTGACATGCATAAAGTTGTAGACCCGAATCCAAACATAGGATAAGGCTGAGTTCAAACAAAGGACTCTAAGATTGGATGTAACTCATGTTAAAGTGCCTAAAGCAACTATTTTACGCTGACAAATTCTTTATTAAACAGTAATTATGGAATAAAATGATAAATAAATTTTAAATAACCTAATATTTTATAGATTTTACATCTTAAAATGTGCCGTAAGCATTTCAGGTCAGATGACTTGATAAATTGAATGTTTAACCTACTATGTTTGATATCTCACCTTGTATCGTAAGTTTCTACAAAACTAGTTGGACTCCCTGCACTCCAACCGCCAACTGCAAATAGTACTTCATACGGTATTCGAGGCCTCGCTAGAGGGTCATTTAAATCAGCTTCCGTATCGGGCTTCGAATCCAAGACAGTAAGAAATACTACTGCTGGATAAAGGGCTTCTTGACATTTCTGAAACCGTTAAATTTTAAACATTTATGTAAAATGCTATTTACGTCTTGTCGTAAATGATAAAATCTTTGGTTTAATAAACTATTTGCTATTTTGAAAAATTCAATCATCCCTATTAAGTTCAAGGCCATTCCACAGTAAAAGTACAAGTACAGTAAAATAAAAACAAAAGATTGTGCTCAGGTAAATCGTAATTTTATACATATTTGGAACCTTACTGGCAGACCAACGTCCGCCACATAACTTTCGCCATCCGTTTACTGGATTCCGTTTCGAAAAATCGAAACGTTATTTCGACTGTAGCAAAAATCAACGCAAGCGCGTACAGAAAATGTGGTAGATTCATAGACTTTTTTCGATTGCTACTTTTGAAATTCTTAATTTTGCCATAGCGAAAATCGTCACAAGATTTCCAGACATCTTTTGGTAGAGTCTGTATTATTGTCTAAGTATATGTTTATGCGTGTAATGTATGTGGCGATACATACTTTCGAAATCTATTTACAAAAATCGAACTCAAATTTCACCTAAACTAGAATTTCAAAATTTGTGTGAAGGGGCGCACTAATCCCGTATGAAAAATTCCTGATGTTTGTAGTAGGTCCATAGACTTTTATGAATTTACTGCCTCATTTTTTTTTTAATGGAAATCCGAATGCATGTGTCAGGCCATTGAATTAACTTTAGCGCACTAAAACTGTAAAATGCGGACGTCTATTTCAATATTATTCTTCTAACTTAATAAAAATTGAGTTTTATCCTCGATTTCCCTGGGATTCCATCAACTGATCCAGACTTGGTGGCAATTAAATCAAGATCAGAAGTAGCGCTCTTTAAAAAAAAATGAACATCTCTTCGCTAAGTGATTGAGAAATAGATTAACACACATAAGCCGCATACATTTTAAAGTCGGTTAAAAAGTTCAATTATACTTATTTCTTATTTATAAACTTGATAATGTTAAAATAATCTAAGGTTACACATTTATCCTCATTCCTTAATGAGAAAGGAGACATTTAGGTGTTTGGTGGCGATATGCAGTTACGTTATTTTTAGAATGATATTGAATAATTTGTCTCGATTTCTCGGTTTGAGTTCCAATAGAAAAACTAACTAATAATTACTACCTCATCTTCTATAACTGGTTGCCATTTCAATATTTTAGATTTAAAATATTTGTAACTAATGTGGCCATAACGGACACAAAGTAAAAGTGTTGGTATATATTTTCTTCTATTTTCTAAATCATGTTCCACCCATGTTTTTATTGCTTGAAACACAATTTCTTCATTCCGCACATTTAGTTCATCATCTCGAAGTATATCTTCCAGTTCATCGAATGATAACGATTTGAATTCACTGCATTCTTTTAAAATTCGCGCAAAGTTTTGTCTGATATATAATTTTCCTTTCTTTTCTAAATCACTACAAAAGTAGCATTTGGCGAATTTAAATATACCGAGACAGTTATGGGGTCGCAGTTCTTTTAGTAAATATTGACAACATAATTGAATAACACCTACAACGTCAAACTGATCAGCGTAAGGCAACAAATATTCAACATTTTCCGCTGTCACATTGCATGTTCCTGTATATGCATAGTCAAGAATCAAACCCATAAAATTACTGGGTACATCCACATGTATAACGGTTTCTTCAGGATGACCCTTTTTTAGCGAATTTACAAAAATTGCCCTAAAATAAGGACTTACTGCTGAAAGAATTGCTCGATGAATTCTAATACTTTTCTTATCTTTACATACAATAGTTCCATCACACAACTGATCATTTTGTCTTAACTCATTCCATATAGCTGGAAACTCAACTATTGAAAAACTTTCAGGTCGACAGACGCATTTTCGTTTTCGGATCACAGTTTTCTTTTTAGATAAACGGGGCTTGGTAGTTGAAGTAGGAGCACGAACTAATTTTTTGGTTTTTGATAATCTTCGATGTTTCGAATTAAATTCCATCCCTTTTGAAAAAACGGTGGTCGAAACTTAGTTGTCTTACTGACAAATTTTGGACAGATATGTTTTCTTTTGTTTAAGCTTTAATAACGAAAATGTGCCTGCTATATTTACTTGGCAATAAAGTTACATTACTGAATTACATAATGGTATTTTAATTTTTAGTACTCGCTGTTAAAATGAGTAAGTAACGTAATATAAGTGTAGAATATCTACGAATTTCTAATTATAGTAATCAGATCTTTTATCAAAATCTAAACTCTATGACAATGTGTGTATAAATATCTGGCAACAATTCTTCTTTAACTTCAAATATGTGTCAAATGTCAAAGCTGTCACTTGAGTTTTGGCGCCATCGAGAGAAAAGATGGTCGAAGTTTTTTCATAATTATTGAATTTCGTCTTAATATTGAGTGAAATTAGTCAATTTTGGTGGCATTTTGTACAATTTTGTTTAGTGAAAGTGCACAAATGAAATAATCATAAAGAAATTAGCGTATCGTATATTTTCTCGTTGCCGCCAAATCTCGTTACATGAGCTTGTATAAAAAGGCCACCGCTTTACCCAAGAGCCTGACATGACTCACTGACGACTTACGACTGATGACTCATTATAATTAATTGAAATTGATATAAAATTTGTGCAAATTTCTACATGACTAATGGCTAAATACTAACGTGAAGGCTAAAACTTAAAGAAAGAAAGAAAAGAAGCTGTCACCTCCACTACTTGTCATTTGTCTATAGTTTCTCTTTTCGTTCCGGTTGTCAATATGGTGAGTTTAGTTGTGGAAAAACGAATTAAATCAATTAAAATCTCAGTGATATTGTGAAGTTGTGAAAGAATTAAGTGATTCTCTATTATTGGATAAGATTTAAAATGTGTTGGGCTATTTATTTCAGGGAGTCGATATCAATCATAAACACGATAGGAAAGTCAGGCGTACCGAGGTGAAATCTAAGGATGTTTACCTCAGGTTGCTCGTTAAAGTGAGTATTAAGCTATCAAATAATAAAGCGATCTCTCTAATACTTAAGAAATGGGTAGTTATATCCTAACCTATTTATTTGTTTACAGTTGTACAGGTACCTCGCGAGGAGGACCAATTCTAAGTTCAACGAAATTATTCTACGAAGATTGTTCATGAGCCGTATTAACAGGGCTCCCATCTCACTGTCACGTCTAGCACGTCACATGAAGAAGCCTACTCGTGAAGGTTTGACTGCCGTTGTTGTAGGAAGTGTTACCAACGATGTCAGACTATACAAGGTGCCCAAAATGACAGTAGCGGCTTTACATGTGACAGAAAAAGCTCGTGCTCGTATCTTAGCGGCTGGTGGTAAGTCTTCCTCTACATTGTTAGTATACATAGTAGTGATATGTTTCTGTTGTAGAGTCTATTTTGGGTACATGAATAGAAGAAACATAATATCCTTCGTGTAATCTGTTCCAAGAGTTTGTATTCTTATTTAGTTGTAAAAAATATTATATAAAAGATTTTCAATCATATTCCTAGGTTTTCAAATTGAGATTGATGCTTTGGAAGATTCTTAAAAATACTTGGACTAAGGGGTGTTATGTATTTCAAGTCTATAATGTGTCCTGGTCATAAATCTCTCCTGACACTTGTGATGCCTGTCACCTCATTTGATATTTGAATGGAAAATGGAAATTAAGTTTGTTGTTGGTACCTACTTAACAAGTCCTATGTGGACTTGTTAAGTGTCAAATGTTATTCATATTTCATACATTAACTTTTAAATTGCTTTTGTATTGATTCTGGACCCCATAAAGATTTGACAGATCTGTCTTATGTCCTTCTTAGCTATTTTTTAGGACTATACAATTGAAACCCAAAAGGTATTAGTAATGTTACTGTAAGCTGCTTTATGATTCTTATACAAAAAAAGATAAGAAAAAAAAACAAATTAAGAAAGGACACTCAACATACATGGAAATGAAACTATAATCAATGTCTTTTAACAATACCTTTTTCATAAAACCTTCACCTTTGGCGTATCTTTAAAAAAAATCTTGTCAGTCAATTGTTTGAAAGTTAGTCACTTCCAGTTTTTTAAATGAGTGGAGAGAGCCTTATCTAATTTTTGTGATAAATGAAAGTAAAAATAAAAAAAACAAATATGGCTGTTAAAACTGTGTGTTTGTGGCATCATAACTTCTGAACTGATTTGGATGTGGATTTCTTTAATTTGTAGATAACATAGAGGTATTTATTAGGGGTTATTGAAAATTCAGGAAACCTTAGGATTATTGGTGTATATTTAAGTGTATAAGTTCATTAATTCAATACAATACCATATGCCTACTTTGCAAGGGACTTATTGAGAAGATATATACCAATATTATAAAGAGGAAATGTTTCATTTTTGTTTGTTTGTTTGAAATGAATAAGCTCCGAAACTGCTAGACCAATTTCAAATATTCTTTCACCCTTAGAATGCTACATTATCCCTGAGTGACATAGATTTTGTTTCATCAAAATCAGTGCAGTAAAAGCCAACGCAGTGAAGCTGCGTAAAACTGCTAGTGTTTGTCTTGTGTATGGATACTTATTTATTATTATTATTTATTATGTATATTTCAAACAAAAGATACTCCCACTAAAGAACCATAATCTCAACCCTAAGGGCCTAAACACATAACCGCGTTGTGACCTAACCTAAGGGCTCAATAAAGGTTTACGTTTTGGCATCATAAACTTTTTTCTGCCATGAACCATAGTGAAAAAACTTATTGCTTATAACTTATTTAAAGATATTACTCTATTTTAAATAACAAACAGCAAAATATCAAATGCCGCAATGCTGTTATAAGTTTCGGTCCTTACAAGTCTCAGAATAATGTTCTTATTCTCAGATTTTTTTTAAATGTAACTTTTTACTACGTAACCTAAAAGTCATAGTAATAGTTCATGTATATTCATAGCCCTGATCACCAAGATAAACAGCTCAATATTTAAATTTGAGTTGAAAGCTTTTGCATAATGTCTAACAATCAAGTGTCTACTTGACGAAAGAATTCAATTTCATTCATTGAATTCAATTCATTCAATGCCGTCACGGCATATCAAAACCTTTTGTTGTCTTTATGAAACATGGACTTTTTTGTATTTCAGTTGCAAAAAAATTGCTTTATAAATGACCAGCTTAGAACTAAGTATTCACAACTAATTATGAAATTGAGCTATGTAGGTGTGTAATTTTGGTGGTGCTAGAAAGGCACAGTTGTCAGATTTTAGTTTCTAAAGTTGTAATTTTAAAGTTATGGTTACATATCATTGCAAGATATTAAACAAAACAAACTTATCATGCTTATAGTCTTACATCTGAAATTTATAATAAGCAAATATCCCTGACAAGTTCCACGAATTGAATCTAACCCAGAAGTAAACAAACTATATGCTTGTGTTGTGGGTGTTAGTCAACAATACTTATATATATAAATACATACTTAAATAGATACCAGGTTGTTAAAAAAAGACCCGGAAATGCAGACATTAAAATGTTCATCAGACAAATGCCTGCACCCATCGGGAATCTAACCAGCTTGTGGTTGGTTGGTGTAGGTAAGAGTGTACACTAGCCACTTGACCAACGAGGTGTTTGAAATTGGTAGATATATTTTGTTTATGCGAGTGCAACAAACAAACACACAGCTCTCCTAATGGTAAGACAATCATGGCAAATAGACACCATAAATGATACAGGTGCGTTTCTGTTCTGTGGCTTCTGTGTAAGGCCTATTGTGCAAGTCTACTGGTTACACTGCCCTCTGCACTGCAACATGAGTCATTACTGTAGTAGGAATAGGTACAGCAGTGGCCTGGGCAAGTTTCTGCACAACCTTACTCTACCATCAGTGGTCTTGTTTGGTATTGGTAATATTTTAACCTGCTGCTGCTTTCTGGCAGACGGTATATTCTACTAAGATGTGTGCTTAATATGTAACTACTCGAGATGTATGATAAAATATAATTTTAAAATTACAAACTAATGTTTCAGGTGAAATCCTAACATTCGACCAGCTTGCTCTTCGCGCGCCGACCGGTCGCAAGACTGTGCTGGTGCAAGGACGGCGCAATGCCCGCGAGGCGGTCCGCCACTTCGGCCCAGCGCCGGGCGCTCCGCGTTCCCACACTAAGCCTTATGTCCGGTCCAAGGGACACGAGCGCGCCAGGCCCAGTCGCCGCTCCAATGTGTAATTAATATAAGGAGTTAAACTATATTTGGTGTTTCATTTAAAAATCGAACCACACGAGAAACCTTACACCTATGTATAAAACTTACTTATTTCGGAAAAATATGAGGTTTTTGAGAGATTTGTGATTTCACAGTTTACGTCATCGAACTTTTTAGTGTAATGTACTTTACGATCTTTGTAGAGTACCGTCTTACGTATTTCTGCCGCTATTACGTCAGTGCTTGCCGTTGACGTGTTCCGGTTAGGAGGAAAAGTAGCCGGTAAACTTACTTGCTCAAGGCCCAACATCCCGGCCTCAGGTTGGCATCGCACTATTAACAGCTTTGGTGTTTCTAGGCGGCGTGAATTTCATATCAGAAAATCTTTGTCTGCTTATTTGCCTTCCAATGTCATAAAAAAGGTAAATCAGCAAGAAGTATGTAGTCGTTAAATAAAAAAAATCTTCGATAATTTCAGCTTTTAAATAAAAAAATCCGCATCGTTCTTGGTCTTCGTTCAGGAATTATGATGCCACATGCAGTTGAAACTTGGTTTTATTGTTTTTTTAACTATGTTGGACATTAAACAGTACTTAATTCCTGATTGAAACTTACCTGCCGCCAACTAACGCGACAGGTATTGGCGCCTAAGAGTAAAATTGGCGCGTTGACAATGTAAAAAGTTTATTTGCATGAAAAGGGACGTGAAGGTAGCCAAACGAGTTTGTCAGGATCGCATGGTCTGGCACTCGATACTCTGCCTGCCCCGTAAGGGATTTGGCGTGAAGATATGTATGTATGTAAGTTTATTTTAGGGTTCTGTACCTATAAAGGAAATAACGGAAAAATAAGTGATGGAATTCTTATAGCATCACTTATCTGTTTATCTCTTGACCCTTTTTTTTCAAGAACATGGCGAGGTATCGAGCATTCGGGGTCTATCCCGCCTGTAAATTAACAAACTTGTAAGCCAACTCAATCAAAAGATAAAGGCGTCAAGTTTCGAATCTCTGAAGGGAATCAAAATCTACAGGGTACTTCCCGTGAATTCAGCAACTTGAAATTTGGTACGACGCAAGGTCTTAGCACAGATAAAGGAAAAATTGCGTAAACCGCAAATTTTTAATTACATCTTTAAAATCTATACTAATATTATAAAGCTGAAGAGTTTGTTTGAACGCGCTAATCTCAGGAACTACTGGTCCGATTTGAAAAATTCATACAGTGTTAGAAAACCCATTTATCGAGGAATGCTACAGGCTATACATAGGTATATTGTCACGCTAAGACTAATAGCAGCTGAGCACCAATGATCAAAATCGGCTAGAAGGACGTAGGCTACTTTTTATCTAAAAATTTCAACGGACTACCCGTTAAAATTTTCGGAGTCGGAGAGCTAAATATTAAATAAATAGACTATGCGGGCGAAGCCGCGGCAAACGGCTAGTGTGTCAATAAAAATAAGAGCTTTTACACAGGGTACCGGTTTGTTCGGAACCCTCGAAATGCGAGTACGACTCGCACTTTACCTTTTTTTGCGTAAGTTTTCTACTGACCGACCATCATCGAGTAGGTACAATATTTTATGTTTCCTACCACTCCTCCCTTGAAGAAATTATGAAAAATACTACTATCGCAAACTCGAACTTTATGGTAGTAGGAACAGGTTAACCGTTGATTAGGGTCGGTAATTTCATAAGTACCTAGGTAATCCTCTGATCCCTTGGTCAAATTGAGTCTGTTCCAACCTCCTATCTCAAAAAAATACGTTTTTAGTATTAATAGATACACTGTGTCTATTCTATAAAGGAAAAAAAATGTTAAACATATATATTTGACTATAATATATTTGTAATTTTGTTATATCGCCTTGATAGTATTCACAGTTGCAGACAAAGTAGACTAAAATTATAGTGAAGTCTGTGGTCTAGGTGTTGATGTTTAGTTGATTTCTTTCATATGGTTCCGGGTAAATCTAGAAAACAATGTGTTTTTTTTGCCATGGATGTAAGAGTTTATTCTTACGTCCATGTTTTTTTCAATTTTCTAATAAACAATGTTGCCGTTCAGTTAACGATAGTGTTGCTATCTAGGTACCTATTTTTTTTTGGTTAGGTACCACAAAGCACAAACTCTTTCAAGGAAAAACGTATACAAAGAATACTAATTTTTCCACGCCTAACATCGTAAATATCTAATTTAAGAGTTGTAGGTATATCTAATGTTAAAATGTGATCTGATGGTAGGAGAACCTTTACTATTATTAATAATAACCATGACCTATTGACACCATAGATGTTACAGGTGCGTGTTAATTCTGAAGTCTGGATGTTAATACTAATGTGAACACTTACCTTAAAATGAATTCAAAACCATTTTGAACTAAAACTACACAAAACCGACTTCGATTTCAACAAGTACAATAATCAAAGTACTTACACAAAAATTAAAAAATGTCAATTTCCTTGTGATTCCATCATTAAATTAAGACTTGGTGGCAACGAAACCATTTCGTAATTAGAACCGATTCAGAAATGACGGAGAAATTGACACATACAAAATATAGGAGTCGAACATATAATCTCTTTTTTCGAAGTCGGTTGATAAAACTATATTACGATGGCACTGTTTGTTAAGTTATAGCAAAAAATTCAGTAGGTACCTACCCTAGTTGGTATAATTACAAACAGAGGCTCTCTGACGAAATGACCATGTCCAGCTTTTGTCGCGCAGGTTTGACCGCAGCCTAATGAATTTATCTTGTATGGATAATATTTTTAATTAATATTTATGTGTCATGTCATAACTTACCGCTCAAATTGCAAATTTATATAAATTAACCTTTTTATAACGACTAATAGTTTTTGTTATTACATGCCATAAATGAACAAATATGTCTATCACTAACACGCATAACATCCTCAGTGCCATATTTGTTGCAATAAATGAATTGATTTGGACTGTAGTTTAAACCTCTTGTCTCAATTGATCGTAAAATAAATGCAAATCCTAGAGAGGGCGCTAATTGCCTTAGTAGGGACTACAGTACTTATAGCGATATTTCGCTGCTCAGCGTAATCTTGGCACGTTTTTTTGGTTTTAGGTTTGGTTTTGAGAGGCTAATTTTTTTCAAAACTAAGCACTTGAAAGCGGCTATAGAGAATTACATAGGTATATAAGAGGGGCCTTCAATAATTACTTAGCCTCATCGCCCCATGGCGTTGTTGTTACAAAAGAGTTTTACTATCGTGCAGTAAATACTTTTTGAAGTCTATCAAGTAGTTTTCAGACTTTTCCCTTGATTTGTTTTGTTTTGACAGCCTTTGAAAGCGAGCGTGTCGGTCGGTTTTGCAAAAATGGAAAAAGAACAATATCGTTCGGTGATTAGATTCTTGTTTTTGGAAGGAAAAACGCGCAGCGAAATCAAAGAGCGCTTGGTACGGTGTGTACGGTGACTCTTCTCCTTCGATGGCGACCGTCAAAAATTGGTTCAACGAGTTTGCTCGTGGCCGCACGTCGGTTTTTGATGAGCCACGCCCAGGTGCACCGAAAACGGCTACTACAGAAGAAAACGTAAAAAAAATCCACGATCTCGTGTTGGCAGACCGGCGACTGAAGATTCACGAGATAGCTGAGACTGAAGGCATCGCAGATGGGACAGTGCATCATATTCTGCGCGAAGAATTGGGTATGAAAAAGTTGTCGGCGCGGCTCACACCAGACAACAACACCGGCTCACACCTCCGCCGTTGTCATGGCCAAATTGATCGAATTGCGCTACGAATTGCTGCCCCATCCACCGTATTCTCCAAACTTGGCTCCATGCTACTTTTTCTTGTTCCCAAATCTGAAAAAGTCACTCGCCGGCAAAAGATTTGGGTCGAATTATGAGGTCATCGCCGCCACAGAGGCCTATTTTGAAGACCTCGGGAAATCGTATTTTTTGACGGGTTAAAAAAGTTGGAGCATCGCTGGTCCAAGTGTATTGAATTGAAAGGAGACTATGTTGAAAAATAAATCTTTACTTTCTCAAAATTTTCTTAGGCTAAAAATTTATTGAATGGCCCTCGTAAATGCAGTGGGCATGAAGAGAATTATAAATTGGAAATGATTTTTTTTCCCCGGGTGCTAATTTAGGCATTTCTCTCTTGCTGTCGAATAATAACTGGGACACACACTGTTTTCATCATAACTCTATAAGTTTTTATGATATCAACTTTTAAGTAATACAAAAATAGAATTTTTATAAGTGCTTCAAAAAGTTAGTATTAAGTTCCCCTGAAAGTTGTTCTTTATTGGGTTTCGTATTTTATATTGAAACTTTAAAATAAGAAAATGAAATAAGAATCAACTTTCGTTAAGCTCCAACTTACTTAGTTTGAATTGAGTCTATAACTACCATACATCAATTATTATATTTGTTTTTTATATGCTCTAAACTGTATTTTTTTAATAATACGTACTTTTCAAGTAACGGGAAACAATCTGAAAACATGATCCCATTGGTTAAAATTTTAAACTTTCACAAGCGGATAAGTCGAAAAGTCTATCAAAAAAAAGTACGCAACGCCGCTAAAGAAGTTTTCCCTTCAAAAACTTTATAGAACAATAGTTTTTTTTTCAAATAGGATGGGTCTAAACATTGCTGGACTTTACCTTAATAAAAACCCACTTATTAGAAGAAGTGGCATCTAACCTCTCTAAGTAAAAGCAACCAACGATATTGTGAATAAATATCCCTGGATACACTGAATTACACGAAGTGAATCTAACCCCAAAGAAACCAAATTATATGCTTGTGTTATGTGTGTAAGTCAACGATACTAATACATAGGAATACTTGAATAGCTGCCAGAATAAATTTGATAAATACCCAGAACCAGGTAGGGCTGTCTCCGTTGGGAATTGATCCGGAGCCTCGTGGTTAGTCGGTGAAGTTAGATGTGTACGCTAATCCCTCGACCAATGAGGCGGAGAGTTGTAGAGCCTGTGCAGAACCTAAATCAAAATTTTAAAGAAAATCCGTATTGCGGTGCACGATTACGAGGAAAACTGAGTATTCATTCCACTAACTAGCTCTAAGGGGTTTACGACCGAAGTTAGTAACTACCTTATTTAGAAAGGTACTCTAATATTTTTAGAGAACGCAATCACTGATTTTTGATAAATTAACTATCGTTCTCAATTATTATCGTAAATAACGTCTTGATTCATTGGTGTTTTACATATTATATCTCATTTAAAATAGATGAGGTATGCTAAGGACCATTTAGAAAACATATTGCTCCCTATTGTACAATTTTATTACAACATTGGAATGGGGTGTCGTCAGTGTATACAAAAAGTGCAAAATTTATAAAACTAGCTAATTATAATAAATCAAAGTAATTATTCAACATACATAAATATATATTTATTTAGGTTTTATCACTGTTTTTACTTAAAGGTTTTCTCTGAAAACCATGGTTTACGCACTAAAGGTTAATATATTTTTTTTTAGTTTGATATAATATAATTAAATGGCATGGTATAATCATTTTATATAAAATGGACTTTAACATATTATGTAATTAACTAATGTATCTTACTCAATAATTAAATATTGCATACTATAATGTGGTTGAATATGTAAGTACTTACTATAAAAATTATGTTACAGCTTTGGAAAACTCATATTCATGTAATAAAATATTTCTTTTTTTCTTAATTATGCTAATTAAAATATCTAAGCTATCCAGATAATCCTTACTTTAGGCACAAATTGAGTTAGACCAATAAGTCACTAGAGCTTCATCTTCTTGTTTTACACCTAATATCTGCTTCAGTTTTTTGACTTCTTCGGATTTGGGGCTCGATGACTTCAAAGCAGCTTTCAGGGTGTTTGATATTCTGCAAAAAATATGAAGTGAATATATGTTAAGAGTGACTTGAAGACGTTATGAATCCATTGTAAATAGATAACTTCAAGTGCAATTCCAGTTATTGTCTAATAGTTGTCTTTACCCAACTCCTCTTTGCAATAGAATTTAGCACGTGACTAGTCTATGGCCGGGAGAAGAATATAGGTAGGTACATACGCTTGGTACTTTACGAAACGTTCAAGAATACGGTATCGGTTTCAGGAATTATCAGCGCTTTAGGCTAAATTTTTAAAGCGCCCTCTAAATGCAATTCAAGTCCATACGAAACAAGGCAAAAAATTAGATGAAAAACATTACCTATAAAATTTAAATACTAAAAAGTAATTTATCAAATTTAATCGTCCAGTATTTTTTCTTAATTTAGGAACTTCACAAGTAAGTAGGCCTCGTTAAATAAGCGTGTAGGCGCCCCTTTGTATCCTACGCCCTGGGCAGCCGCCCATCCGCGTCCCTGCCCTAACAGTGACACTTCAAGGATATATCCTAGGATTTATCCTCCTATAACTAAACTTAAGGCTATTTTTTATCCTGACGGCGATGATTTATGAAAATGGCGAATTGCCCTATTTCATCATAATCTGTTCTATTTCACCATTTATCTCCAGGGCTGGATTTAAGCTAAGCAACGTTCTTAGGCACTGAAAAATACTCGCTGACTCAAATTTTATATAAAATGAAAACGCATTAAGTTTTGTTAAGCAATTTATAGAATTATATAAAATTATCTAAGAAGGAAGTTGAGAATTATTGTTATTTAAAAAAACTTTAAGCAAGCGTACATCATTGACTTTATTTTCACAATAAAATGCGATAAGTTTGTGTTGTGCATAAACACAAAGAAATATAAAATACATTAAAAATCTTAATATCTAAGGGCTGCCTTAGCGACAAATCAGCACTTTTTCCAAGCAATCTTATAATAATGGAATCTAGTTATTAATACATACATATACATACATATCTTCACGCCAAGTCCCTTACGGGGTAGGCAGAGAGTATCGAGTGCCAGACCTCACGATCCTGACAAACCTGTCTTGCTTCCTTCACATTCATAACCCTTTTCATACAAACACGCCGGTTTCGGAGACTCTTGACACCACACTCGGATAATATCCGATTGATCTGATCGTGAAATGTCAGCCTTGGTCTCCCCGGGTACCTACATCCATCCACATTCGCATTGTATATCTGCTTTGTCATTCTTTCATCTTTCATTCTTTCCACATGACCAAATAAGCGGAGCATGCCCTTTCGCATTTTAACACCAACACTTTCTTTCAATCCCACTCTTTCTCGGATCTCACTGTTACGAATGCGGTCAGCGAGCGTTA
>NJDC01005999.1:481290-494235 GCA_002245475.1 Calephelis virginiensis | reverse complement strand
ATTAGTTAAGAAATGTTTAGGAGGTTATTTAACTATTTTTTATGAATAAGGCAGTATAGGTTTTCTTGTACAGATTAAGAATAATATATATGTTTAAACGGGCTAGCATAGATTCAATAAGGCAGTACTAACAAGACCACTAGTGGTCCTGGTAGGGATTCACCGCCTTACCTATTCCTGCCGTCATAATGACAGTTCCGGTCTGAGGGTAGTGTAGCCGTTAGACTTTCACAGTTGGCCTTATATATCGGCCACAAAACATAGACCACTCCAAAATGTATGTTGTCTAGGCTACAATTATCTTTTTGCATTAGGAGAGTCGTCTCTAATATTTTCATCGCAGCACAGGGAAAAAATGTATTTGTAATAGTATTTATTAAGGTTAACGTTTTTAAAAAAGGTAAATAATAATCATTGTATCGAACAGCGTTTATCTTTTGAAGTAATATATTTTTATAAAACACTGTCATTATTTATTAATTGTAATAAACTTATAAGTGTGGAAGAGCCATTTCTCGTAGTACAGGTACTACATACTTAAAACGAGACACTTTATTTTTATGTGATTGGTCAACTTACTTCTTCGTTGACCAATCGGGTTTCTTGACAGAGACAATTGTGGCCTATGGTCACCATAGATGTTAGAGGACTTACAGGTGCGTTGCTGTCCAGCGACTGGGATGCAATGTCAATTGTACAAGTCTACCAGTTACCCTTCCCCCGACTCGGAACATGATCGAATTATTATGACGGCGGGATTAGGTAAGGCAGTGAGTCCCTACCCGTGATCTCCCACAATAATTAAATTTTGTGTTGTTAATCTTCTAAATGTAACTGAAAAAACTCTTTTGAATTTGAAAGGTTAATAATAGACAGAGAAGAAGCAAAATTCGCAGAGAAGCTACCACGTGAGGTGGGTCGCGTGGGCACGAAGGTAATGCGAGCTCTGAACATCGAACAGCAGAGGGCCGTGCTGAGAGCGCTCGCCGCTCAACACTACGTGCTCCTCAAGGGGCTGCCAGGCACTGGTCGGTGACACATACATTACTATACTTTTGTTAAAATAAAACTTTAAAAAATATAAATTGTGTTTATGAAATAAAAATATGTGTAGTTTTTTTTTCGAATTGGCTAATATGTTACTAACCGCTAGGTTTTTACAACTTCAGCGGGCTATAAAGATTATAAATTTCTCTCTCGCGAGATTGTTAACTGTCGAAAAATTTAAAACTGTACATTTTATTCTATAACAATTATTGTTTAAATTAGATGTATCTGTATTTGCAGGGAAAACACAAACAATAACGATTTTGATTGAAATGCTCGTCAGTTTAAAGCAACGTGTGCTAGTGACGGCACAAACTCATTCTGCAGTAGATAATGTATTAAGCAGGTACACAATTTTACTTAATACTCATAATGATTCATTTCCAACACATTTGTAATAAATTTGTGAACAGTACTGGTATTTAAATTATGCGCTTCGGCTTTACACTTTTTACTCTTTTTACACTTTATACTTTTATTTTTAAATTGGCTGACCATAAGTGATGAGGGTAACTCACCCCAATATTTTTTTAATAAAATCACATAGTACAAGATACAGCAGAACGACGTGTGCCGGTCAGCTAGTATAACGTTAATACAATAACAGGTGGATTTTTAAACGTGATCCAGAACTGAAGAATATAGAAACATAATCAAAGATGTCAGGAAGCTGCAGTTCTATTCGTCACAATCAGTTTCGGATTTGTCCATTGTAAAAAAAACTGTTTTGTCGTGTTCATTATGTCATTTGCTTATTGTAGCCCTTTTTTATGTGTGAACGTACACATTTTAGGTTGCCAGAACATATGCGTGTGATGAGACTTGGTTCCCGTTCTCGTGTTGCCGATAAATTACAAGCTCGCTGTGAACAAACACTCACAGAACATTGCAAATCCTCTAAACAATTGGCAGAACTATATGACTCTATGGTAATTATTTCTTAAGCAGAAAACACTTGTGTGCGGCATATCACGTTCAAATCATCATATACCTTTTTTGTTCACCTCTTTCAAGATTAATGTTTTTTTGACTATTGTGAATAAGCACACGGATCTCCTGTTGGTAAGAGATACCCATGTCCTGTAGACTAGAATAAGAATTAATTACTCGTTTATTATCAAGAGATGTCAAGAAACATTAGTTAATACTTACAAGTAGCACGAATGTTAAAAATGTTAAAATACGAAATGTATCAAATTAACTCAGTATTCAGATCTCGTGTAAACTTAGATATCGAATGGTTATTAACTACGTGGGATTATTTATATTGATACAATTTATTATATATTGTTTCCCAGGACGTGGTTGGGGTGACATGTTTAGGAGCAGCACATGCAATGCTATCGAGAACAACGTTTGACGTTTGTATTGTCGACGAGGCTACTCAGGCAAGTATTGTCACTTAATGCTAATATTTATCCGGCTCGAAGGACCAGAAAACGTGAGGATTTTTACGAACATTTACCCAAATAACAGGATGTTACCTACGTTGAAACTGTAGTGATATGTACATACATGGTAATACATACGTATCTTCAAGCCAAGTCGCTTGCTGGGAGACAGAGAGTGGAGTGACAGGTGTCACGATCCTACAGACCTGTCTAGCTTCCTCCACAACAATTAGTATTTCTATACAAACACGCCTGTTAAGAGACTCTTGACACCTATTTTTTAATAATACCTCAGCGATTTGATCGTGAAGTTTTAATCTAGATCTGTAGTCGTAAACGTAACGTAAACAGTATAAGGATTTTTTTTTTATGATATTGGAAGGCAAACAAGCAGACGGATTTTCTGATGTTAAGAAATACACCCCGCCTAGAGACACCAAAGGTGGGAATGATGCGTTGCCAACTTGAGGCCGGGATGTTAGGCCTCTAGCAAAAGTAAGTTTACCGGCTACCTTACCCTCCGAACCGGAACACGTTATGGCGGCTGGAATAGGTAAGGCGGTGCTACCAATCCGGGCGAGTCGCTGCTAAACTCTACCACCTAGTCAGATGTCACGGTGTTAGTGACGGTGAGCCTATGCTCGCCTTCTACGAGCTGCCTGGCAAGGAAGGCAGATGGTCTATTCTACAAAGGAGCCCGGACCAACACGGGGAATATATATTTTTATAATTATTAATAATGATTAATAAATAAAATGTATGTGGATATGATTGTTCTATGAAATGCTGTGAGTACTCCCGGCATTACTAAACGTTAGTCGTTGGAGTCATCAGTCTAACACAGTATCTGTCCTGTTGCAGGTTTTACAGTGTACAGTTCTGCGTCCTTTGTTCGCAGCGAAACGTTTTGTGTTGGTTGGCGATCCTGAACAGTTGCCGCCCGTAGTCCGAAGTGCTGCTGCGAGGTAAAACTAATTTCACATTAAAATTATTTTATGGGACAATGAGAAGTAGCCTATTTCATTATTTGTTGATTCGAGTCATAGGCTACTCGAATTCTGATCATTCCAGAAACTTGAAAAATATAGAATAGCAAAACAGTAATTGGATTTCCTGCTTCTACGGAAGTACTCACCGCTTTTTGAATTGCTTGCGCCAGTGGAATTAGATTGGGCAGGCTTTTATTTAACTTAAACGGTAAGAATTATACTTCGCGTATAGACAGTAAAAATGCGTCACCAACGGGATCCTGGAATTTAAAGTCTTGCATATGAGTTTATGGACCACCTATTATAAAAAATCGCTACATGACAGCGAGTTAAGGCGCTATGGCAGCAGGAAATGGTAAGACTGTGGCACCCATGCAGACGTAAACTCGATCCTATTTCTTCTAGTGCCCTATTCCTATAATCAATGAAACGTAATCAATAAGTTTAACCAATCGTAGTTTTTTCAAAAGTAACAAAGCCTTACCCATATTTTCAATAAAGTGGTCCGATTTAACTACCGAAAGCGAGCGACCGTATTTAGATATCTTACTATTCGTACAAAAAATTACCATCTTTAATCAAACCTACTCGTTTCGTGAATATAAGAACAGGCCATTGACCTGGAAGTAGCATGTGTAATAATAAATAATTAGATTAGCCGACATCGAGAGAAAAGATAGTCGCGTTTTTTACGTAATTTTGTGTTTGTAAAATTAGTCAATTGGTGGCATTTTGTACAATTTTGTTTACATAAAGTGAAGAAATGAATGTATCGTGTATTTCGTCGTTGGCCCCAAAGCTCACTGAAATGAGCTTGTGTAAGGAGGCCACCGCTTTACCAAGATCCTGTCGTAACATTCTATGTCGACTTATGGCTGATTTTCAATAATTTATACACGATTTTGCTAAAAAGGGTAACATGAAGCAAACTTAAATGCTTGTGTTATGGGTGCTAGTTACTAATATGATAATATGATTAATTTAATTGCAGAATGTTGGGTGCGCAGGAGTTTGTTTCGCCGTTTCTTCTCCTGTCTGGCTAGGTTTTGAAACGGTGGTAGTTTACGGTAGATAGGGATAAATTAATTTACATTCTAAAAATTGTGTATATTAATAAATAATCATGTAATCTCAAAACAAACAAAAAACAGTGTGTAAGTAGTAAATCGTGAATAAATAATTAAAAACATGTTAAAATATTTGCACACCACAAGTTGGTAGAATATGTAGGAACGCTTAAATAATTTTGTAACATCTTTGTAACACTCATATTCCGCAAATAAATATTTTTTCTTTCTTTTCTTTCTTTCAATACATTGAAATATTTAAATATGTACCAGAATACATTTGAAAATCGTTTTGTACATTGTAGTGTACATTTTGTACGAATAGTGAATTGTCTAACTACGGTCAGTCATCTCCTGTACTATTCACTGATAATATTGTGGAACTGTGAGTAACGCTTCGTTACTTTTAAGAAAACTACGAATGGTTATACTTACGGACTAGGAACGGTTATAGGAACCGGGCGTTAATGTAATGTCTACTTGTTATTTATTCAAGTGACAAAAAAACTTGTTCGCTTACAGACGTTTAGGGATGGAGGAAAGCCTGTTCCACCGCCTGATGAAGGCGGAGGCGACGTGTACTTTAAGCTTACAATATCGGATGAACCAACCACTCGTAGACATCGCCAACAAAGTGGCTTATAATGGCCAACTCAAGTGTGCGAATCAGAGTGTCGCGGACGCAAGACTCAGTATAGACATGAAAGTAAGTCAATATTTTTTTGACTTACAGTGAATAATATTATGAGTTCCTTCTAAAATAGGTGTTCAAATTTTTAGACAGCGTTATGATATTAAACAGTATTTATACCATTAAAAGAAATCCAGAAAAAATAGGAACTTAAATGACTTGGTTTTCAATATCATGATACGTTTTCTACATGTTGAAAAAAGTCAATTGAGTTATGATTTGTTTTGTGTTCTATTATTAAACTGAACACTGTCTAAAATGTAAACACCCAATTTGGAAAGACCTTATAGAGATAAAAATAAGTATCTTCACGCCTGCATCCCTGAAGTGGTAGGCCACCACCATGATTAGTTATAAGTTACCGGTCTCACAATTTGGCAGATGGGAAACTTACTGATAACCTGCCTCTTATCCAATCCCGGGTGACGTTGTTGTAAAAGGCATTTTTTTTTATATTTAAGTTGAAAAGTAATTTTTTGGGTTTATAGAAATATTGGCTAAATTAGAAAATTGGTTTTGAAATAGTTTAAAATTTATAATTTTTAAATATTTCAAATGTTTTATTAAAAAACTAATACTATAGTATCGCCTTCAAACTCTTTTCAAAAAAGTATCTTCACGCTAATTTACCCGAAGAGGTACTCTGAGTCCCAAGCCGAAGACACGAAGTCCTACATGTTTTTTATAAGAAATTTGAAAAAACACTTCTATTTGTTGTCCTACAAGGGGTTCGAAATTTTTGTTAGAAGGGGTAAACTATTATCTGTAAAGCTACGGTGTTATATTGAAATTTATTTGGAGCTAAATGTGTTTGGGCATAAGCTATGAGTACAAAATTACTGTGAATTTGACATATGACGTTAAATTTAGTCTTCTGTTTAAGCAGAATTCGCTGGTATAAATATACACCTCCTCTCTTTCTCTTAATAGAAGATAGGAAAGAGATGTTACAATCTTGTTAAAATATTATTTTTTCAGAAATTATCACAAGAAGCATCGTGGCTTTCGATAGTTTGTAGCCCAGACTCGGAGAACACAGCCATATTTTTGGACGTAGAAACACCTGTGGAAAAAAATGACAAAGTATTTGTTAATGCTTACGAGGCTTGTGTTATTATTGGTTTGACAAAGGCTTTGATAAAGGTAAGGAGTATTTTATGTCGACTCATAATTAGACTTGCTCAATCCAATATTCTCATCCATCGAAACTCGGACTAATTCACCGATTCCATTCGTAATATTCCGTACGATTAAATACCTTCGGTTCACACAAAACAAAAATGCGCTCCAACTTCACCGGGCTTTGTGGGCGTAATGCGCCTCGCGCGAATTTCACTCTGTATAATCGAGTGAAATAAATCGAATAGCGACTTTCGGTGACAGTTCAAAACATGTTTTTTGGTATGTTTGTTGTTTCAGTTTCAGTGTATAATTTATCTAACCCTTATATTGTATCACAAACAAGACAATTATGCATGTGCGAGAAAGTAATAAAATCATGGTATATTATCCTAATATTTATCCAAAATGTATAGACAGTATAAAATATAAAATTATAATACAAAACCTCTGTGGTCTAGCGGTTCAGTTGTTGGACTTGACTGCATGAGGTTCCGGGTTCGAATCCCGGGTCGGGCAACAAAAAGAAAATTGTTTTTTTCCAATTTTCTAATAAAAAAATGTTGCTCGGGATTGGAAATGTACCCGGTTGGCGATAGGCTTGTCACCTATCACATTGTGGAACTTAGTGTCCTCGGCTAGTCGTGGGTGTCCTGGTTGTGCCTCTGCCTACCCCTCGGGGATATCCCCTTCGGGGATATGGGCGTGAAGATGCTTGCTTGCTTTATAATACAAAACGAAGTGTTATGCCACTGTTGTACCCAAGCAAAAGAGACGAAGCAGGAGTATGGACGAAAATGAGCGAAAGCGTGAAACGCTCCCTCACTTCCTTGCAAATGGTAGGTACCTACTTCGTAAGCGCATTTAAGTTTAGCGTGTACTCAGTACTGTACACATAAATATAAAGATACTTTTCTTTCGTTCTCCGTATTAACTTGCCCCCTCTGGACCTCCGGCTGTCGACAACCCTGAATGGTGTTTTAAACTTACATGCGCTGTCTGAAATAAACAAAAGGAAAAAATGAAATAAAGTTTCCTTTTATTGCGCACTTTCCATTTTAGGCGTGATTTGTAAGTATTATCAACAGTTCCAGCGAACTTCGTTCCACCCGTTCAGTTTATATGGGAAAAATTAAAATGTTTGTCTTCCCAGTTTCCTCGCAATCGAACGGGATAAAAAGTACCCTAGTTCCTAATAGCGCTAACCCCCTTAAATTTTCAGCCAAATCGGGTCAGCTATTCTTGAGTTATATTTGTAACTAACACTTTCTTCATATATACAGGTTATTATAATATGTTTACATTACTTTTTTTATTACATTTGTACTTTACATAATGAGCCAACCGGCAAGGGTTATTATAGTTACAATTTAAATTTCCTTTATTATTATCATGTTTAATTTGAAAAAACGATTTGACTTATAGATGAGGATTGTATTTTTTTATTATTTAGGGTGGAGTCAACACATTGGACATAGGTGTCATAGCACCTTACAGGGAGCAAGTATCGTTATTACGGCGCGAACTGGTTAACTACATGAGAAATTCATCCTTGAACCTACCTGCGCCTGAAGTGAGCACCGTTGACCAGTTCCAAGGAAGAGACAAGTCTGTTATAATATATTCTGGGACGAAACGTTTCGACTGCGATGACAAAAAAATCAGGGTAAGATGTCGTTTTTTATACATACGTATTTTACACCAATTCCGTCACAGGAAAAACAATGAGAGCATCGAATGAGAAATATTACCAATAGACGAAAATAATCTACTACGGAAGTCAAATGTATTAGGCACATAAATTTCTCTGTATATGTTCACATTCTTCACCTTTTAACAATGGTGATTTTATAACAAACTAGCTGACCCGGCAAACTTTGTTTTGCCATATGAATTATTTCCAGGAAAAAGTGTTAAGGGTGAACAACCCTTATCACTTAGGGATATGAGAAATAGATGTTGGCCGATTCTCAGACCTGCTCAATATGCTCACAAAATTTCATGAGAATCGGTCTAGCGGTCGGTTTCGGATTAGTACGGGAACGAACATTGTGACACGAGAATTTTATATATAAGACTAGCTGACCCCGCAGACGTTGTTCTGCTATATTTTTAATGTGATTTATTTAAAAAAATTGGGGTGAGTCACCCTTATCACTTAGGGGTATGAAAAATAGATGTTAGCCGATTCTCAGACCTACCCAATATGCTTACCAAATTTCAGAGGAATCGGTCAAGCCGTTTTGGAGGAGTATGCAGACTAACATTGTGACACGAGAATTTTATATATAAGATTCATTGGCAACACATACACATAAATAATATAAACACAGTCTGCAAACGTGGCGACCCGCGGTCGGTATTTGTGCAATACGTATAAAATTGCATTAGTTAACTATATGTCATAGCGAAATGAACGAAATACATAGTGGGCAAACGCTCTCACGGTGGCTTTATATTAAGCCAAGTGATACCAATATAACACTAAAATTAAAGAAAAAAAAACTCCCAACAAAACTTACATATGTTGTAGCTAAGAACCATCTCGATTAGCTTTCAAACCTAAAAATCCGACTTGAAATCGGTCCATCCGTTCTAAAGTTAGCCACAGAGAGACAGACACGTCAAACTAATAAAGCTGCCTCTTTGTTCCTCGGGGGTTAAAAAGAGCTGTCGTCAACTTTGAAGATACCTAATCTGCGGCCCACATTGTCCTGTATGACCCTTAGCCAGAAAAGTGTGCCAACCACTAGTATACTGGGTCTAAGGAACAGTTGCAGTGCCCAGGAAGAACAAAAAAGTTTACCTACATTTCCTCTTAAATGTTATTCGACTTATTTTGTTGAATTTTCAATTATTTTTCATTTGTCTTTTGACTATATTTATAACCGACTCCAAAAAAAGAAAGTTATCAATATAGACTCATTAATTATGTATAAATTTTCATGTATCCTGACGACTTCCTCGTCGATGAAGTAGAAGTATTCGGTCAAGATTGAGCAATATCTCAGGTTACTTCGCCATATCTCATTCTATTCTGTCTTACGCCGCTTTATCTAAAATATATTTATTTATTGCAGGATGGAGAAATACTAAATGACAAACGTAGATTGGCGGTCAGCGTGACCCGCGCTAAACATAAGTTCATCCTAGTGGGTAGCTCGTGTGCACTGAGACGGTACTCATCATTAGTGAATCTGTTGGACACCTGCAAGACTGTACGGTTAGAATTGCCTATTGTTAATGAACTGCACCAAAAATATAGAAAGACGTGATCCTATATGATTTATTATTTAATAGTTAAAATCTATAATAGTAAAAAGTGTTCTTAAGTAAGTGTACGTAAACATGAATGGACATGTAAGATGGATTAAGTTCAAAATTACTTACATAACCCGAAAAATAGAACTTGTTTAAGTGATTTTTTCAGAAAATTGAAGAAGATTTGATACACTTAGTTCATTTTGTGTGACAATAATAATGAAGCGTAGGCGCACAAATATGTAACATGTTTTATAAAGATAAAAGAAGCGTTTAGTATTCTTATTTTTTAAGTTAAAGAACTATTTTGTTGTCTAATGTTGACGTTTGTTTTTGCGGTGTAAAATATAAGGAGCAATTTGATTTCTATATTAAACGAAATTTTAATAAAGTGGTTATAAATTATGTAAAAAGGTCTTAAGTAAAATTTGATACAGGGCATTTTCAGCTCAGTGCTGGTTTGCCCCAGCCGCTACTTTTTCGTATTCACAGGTAGACGAACTTTAACTCTTGAAAAGAAAAGAATAATACCAATACTTAAAAGTTCCTTATTTACATTAAGAAAGACTTAAAAACAATAAGAAGTATTTTAAAATTTGTTTTTTTTGCACATAAAAAAATGAAAATCATTTAGATGCAGTTATGTAGAAATCGTTGTTTCTATTAAGAAGTACATGGATGCACTGTAAAGCAATAACTAAGTTTTAAAGATAACTTTGCCCATAAAAATTTGAATATATTTTATGTATCGTGATATGTTAATTTCGCAATTTTTAGATTATGCATGTGTTATTGCAAAATTGAGAATGTTTAAATACTGTGTGAATGTAATATTTTTTTACAAGTTTTTGTGACCATGTAATAAGATAATAAGACAAGTTTTGAGTAGTTATTAGTTAGAGTAGTAGTTATTAACAAATTTCACAGTAATTCCCGAGTTTAATAGAAGTTTTATTTTTATAATATATTAAAACGAAATAAATCTTAAGAGCAAGCAAATTCTGCGACTTTGCTTGCTTTTAAGATTTATTGATCTCTCCCACGGAAACTTGTTTAAAATTTAACTGTTTGTATTGTTAAAACTGTTTGTACCTACCAAGTCTAGTACTACTATTTAAATTATGCGCTTCGGCTTTACACTTTTTACTCTTATTACACTTTATACTTTTGTTTTTAAATTAGCTGACCTGATCAAAATTTAAGAGAATTGAATTAATTTAATAATGATAATAACTAATATATTATATAATAATATAACCAAAATAATGTTATTTGAAAGAGACGTAGCCAGAAGGGATGTAAGATTTTTGGTTGATGATGTAGTGCTCGAACAAGTGAATGAAATTGTATATCTTGGTTGTGATTTTATCAGGAGGGAGGAGAGTGAGTGCAGGGAATAGTGTGAATGGAGCGTTGGGTAAGCTTATTCCAAAGCGAGGTTTTGAGTCAAAAAGCTGAACTCGCTTTGCATAATTCTGTGCTTATCCCAACGTTGTTGTATGGAAGCGAGAGTTGGGTATGTCAGAAAGAGCATGAAATGAAATATGAAAATGAATGAAATGAAATATGAAAGTAGGATAAATGCGGTCGAAATGAGAGCACTACGGAAAATCTGTGGTGCAACGCTCGCTGACCGCATTCGTAACAGTGAGATCCGAAAAAGAGTGGCATGCTCCGCTGGTTCGGTCATGTGGAAAGAATGACAGATGAAAGATTAACAAAGCACATATACAATGCGAATGTGGATGCATGTAGGTACCCGGGGAGACCAAGGCTGACATTTCACGATCAGATCAATCGGATATTATCCGAGGGTGGTGTCAAGAGTCTCCGAAACCGGCGTGTTTGTATGAAAAGGGTTATGAATGTGAAGGTAGCAAGACAGGTTTGTCAGGATCGTGAGGTCTGGCACTTGATACTCTCTGCCTACCTCGTATGGGACATGGCGTGAAGATATGTATGTGTAATAATAACTATATAAAGTACTATATAAAAACAACTCTATTAATTATAAATAACAACTCTATATAGATATCCTTAAAATATATTCGCATTTCCGAAGCTTGACGAATACAGCCGAAGCGCATAATTTGAACAGTACTACTGTATCAAATTTAGGATAGATTGAACATCAAATATATGCACATCATAATATCAAAACATTTGAATAACTTTAGAAACTTTCGCATTTATGAATCGTTAAGACAAAAAACGTGCATGGAAAAACTTCATGACTTGGCATGACGGCAAAATTCCTTAAGTACAAAAAAATCTTAAAATACTTAAATTGGTAGAAAATTAAATAAATTAAAGTTTGCAGTGAAACTAATGTCAAAAAGATTTTGGTTAGGCCAAAACTACGAAATTTAAAGAAGATAAATTCCGTTCACATTTTGGCTTTGACGACATCTAAGACTGATTATAATTATATTTTTAAATGTAATGCATATTATGTAAGACTATAGAATTAGAGAACAAAATTACGTAATTATTTGCACATTTTTTTAGCCAAAAAATCAGAAGTACAATTTTCTTATAATTTATGTCTGTCACTTTTTTCGCTCAAGTTTTTTGTGTTTTAAGTTTTATATTTTGTAATTATACAGATGATATTGAAAATATGTTTTAATTATTTTAATTTTAGCACTGAATGCTGTTGGCACTCAAGTTAACCTAATACATTGTAGCCTCTCTGTAATTTGTTTTCGGCTATTCGTAAATAATTTTGGAGTTTGTATACAAATACTAGGATGTTAAGTCTTCTCCACTCCACTTTTCAACTTGGAACAATATTAACATCAGAAATTTGTTATTTGTACTGCTGTTCATTATTTAGTAAAAATTGAGCTAGTGTCGCTTAATTTAAAGGCAAACTAGTAGACCAATTTCCTGATTATAAGACATCCATACACGTCAACGACACTAAAGATCTAATGGTGCGTTGCCAACCTTAGGCTTAAATATTTAATTATTAAGACTAAGCCTCTTTCTTAATTTTGCAAAACCGAATTAATTAACGGATGGCCACCCACTGACTAAAAACGAGAGAAAGAAAGCGAGGAACAAATTAGATTCTATGTCGAGGAGTGTTACTCTGCAATTTGGGTAAGTATGTTGGTCGCGGTCGTCACAGGAAGAATATTTACGTTGCGGGTCATCACTTAGTCTCCGCTTGCATAAAAAAGGTATCGAAAATGCCTAGATTTATAAAATCGTTTATTGCACATGGTCTTTATAATACTAAAATCTACCACCGGATCGGAACGCTACCATAGATGGAGAAGGTCCGTTGAAAGGAACTAGGAGAGCTTGCCTTTCGTCTTTATTTTACAATATAAAATATAAACATATAATATAAATTATATATATATCTATATATA